>JAABKJ010002500.1:0-27918 GCA_011634705.1 Andricus grossulariae | reverse complement strand
ATCATCATCTTCATAATCCTCTGGCTCAGGTTTTGGGCGATCATATTTTTTTAGGTATCGTCCTAGTTTTTTCCCCCCAGGCTTCCTCTCTAAGAAACGTCCTAAAGCACCCAGTTTTCTTCCAATCTTATTATTCACTTCTTTTCTCCCTCCCATCATTTTCACGACTGGAATTGCCAGGGCACCTCCTACAATTGCTGCCAATATCATAGCATTTTTGTTAGCATCTTCTCCTCCTCCCATTCCCATTCCTGGCATTCCCATTCCCATTCCTGGCATCATTCCCATTCCCATTCCTGGCATCATGCCAAACTGTCCAGCAACTTCTAGAAAATAAAAAACAAAATTAAATATGAGAATCTAAGTCATTGCCTTTTACGGAAAAATAGTGAGACCTCTAACAAAAATATGTTTTTTACAGAAACTAGAAATGATTAGGATATGGAGGGAAGTGATTCTTTAGTTCGAAAAGATGCAAAAGTTATTTTAAGATTGGTAAAGATAAAGTAAGAAAATTTGTTGTCAAAGGCAAAACAAAAATGTTATACTTGATACAGGTAGAAAAACAATTTTGCACTTGGAACAGGTACAAAAGTATATTTGTAGAACGAGCTTTGAACAAGCTGGAAAATTCGGTAACGGCAGAAAGTTTGTAATAGAAAACAAAGGAGTAGATGGATCAAAAACGATTTTTCTTTTAATATTTACAATTACGCATAATCAATATTCAAAATGTTTCATATAAATCTATTTAATAAATGATTGTCAATGAATGGTTTATCGGATATAACCTAATAATGGAGATTAAGTGAAAGAAATGGGCTATCTTAAATTCACGGAGACAAATATTTTTAATAAAATGGCGTTATACGATCAGAGAATGTAAGATAAGGTTCATAAAATTCAATTTAATTGAAAATTGATTTGCATGAAAAATTGAATGAAAAATGCAATTTAAAACTGATAAAAATTATACATAAAACTTCAATCATACTTACCATTAAGTATGTTCAAAACTACACAGATGATGAGCTGGATAGGAATAAAGTGCTTCATTTTCGTCAGAAAGAATAAAATGATACGTGGACGATGTATTGGACGATACTGCGAAATTTCCAGAAGGTTGTTGCTTCGTGTATTACTTGTTATTTCCAGATAATTTACGAGTACCCATTGCACATATTTGCATGCTCACTTTGCAGGTTCTATTGTTTTCTGACATTTGCGCTTGTAAAAAATTCGTTTTATTCGCCTGGGTAGAGTCAGAGCCTTATAATTAATTTCAAAATTAATTTCAAAATAATTATAATTTCAAAAGTTGCTTGAATAGCTCTTACGTGATCAGTAAGTAAACGATATGATTTATAACGAAGTTAAACAAACGCAAAAAATGCTGTATCCTGCAAAAAATATGTTTTCGACTAATAGCTACATTATATGATATTATACTCTGTATTCTAAATCATTTCAAAATTCTGGTATATTCCGGTAAATTCTGGTATATTCTTGAGTGGGACCGAGTTTCAGGCAGAAAAATTAAGTTATGGATTTTTATTTAAGAATCCTTTTTTCGTTTCCAGCCATGTATAGGATGAACAGGATGTGCATGCCCCAAAATATAAGTTAGCTGAGTAATATTTCCTTTGAAATGAATAGGATTTGCATGTCCTGTATAATGCGTAACATGTACATTTCGTAGACTATGAGGATATGCATGTGTTATATTATAAGGAACAACATGTATATAGGTTCATGATGGCCTGCATGTTTTCTAGTTGCAACCTGATTATATCCATGGTGAGTCTCAGTATAATATTCCGGATGTGCAGCAAAACTCCTGAATGTTCAAGAGATACTGAGCATTCATCAGTTGCTAGGTGCAGAGGAGATCCTGGGTGCCCAAGAGATCCTCGGTGTTTGAAAAACCCTCGACGTCCACTAGTTTTATGGTGCCTCCTTATTCCAGGCACTTCATCTTCATAATCGTCTTCATTATAAGCTTCGCCCATAGATTCTTGCTTGGGTCTATGATAACTTTGTAAATATTTTCCCAAACTTCGTCCTGAAGGTGCACGTCCTACTATGCGTCCCAATCTTCCAATTCCATAATCTGAACATTGGTTGGCAATGTCCAAAGAATGAGAAATACAACAAATGAAATATTTGAGTCCCATGCAAACTCAAAATGATATGTTTGGAATGATATGTGTGGAACAGGAGAGGTGAAGTCACATAATAGTACCTCATTAAAATATGTTTATATAAAAGAATACTCACAAACAATTCCGCGATACTGGATGAGCAAGGAATTTAAACGAAAAGCTGTTGACGTCAGGAGTGCTCGCGTGTTGATAATTATTATTTTTTAAATAGTTGAGATAGATTTAGCTAAGAAAGTTCGAATTATAATTGAATCTGGTGAATTAAGATACCCGGTAGTAGTATTCTAATCTTAAAATGATGTATGTATATTGATAAATGTTTGGCCAATTAATGCCCTTGTGAATTGTGAGGAAACATAGTGTCACAATATCTAAAAAGCTAATCACTGTGCCTTTAAAAACAGTAATCTATAACCTAATGTGGTCAACGAAGTGGCCAATGACTATATTTCACCACATTTCAGAAGCTAATCATACAATCATTGGCCTAGGCTAATGACTATATGGTGATGGTCAATGCCTGTGTTTTTTGATATGCTTTTTAATTTCTTTAAATATAAATTACCTGCTACTTTTAACTTTTGCTACAAATTTCCTAGATCATGCCACAAGTTGAAGTCAAGGCACGTCAGAAATATCTTTTCTAAGGCTCATTCGACGACAATTTTAATAAGCCTTCTAATGGTTGCTCAAAAAAGTTCCACGTTCCTTTTGGGAACGAGTAATCACGTTTGAAAGTCAGCAGTGATTTTTGATAGTACTTTCGCCGATCATACCGACAATTTCCGACGGTAGTGTGGTACAATCTTTAACCAATAAAATGAATGTTTAACAAAGTAGTTCAATATTCAAGTAAGTAGTAGAATTTTTAACCAAAAAGATAAATTGTCGATGAAAAATCCAATAGTGGAATTTCCAACTAAAAACTATCAATTTTCAACCAAAATTGGAAAAGGTAAATTTTCGGTTGAACAAATTAATTTGCAGTAAAAAAGCGAATTTTCCACAAAATAGTTACTTTCTAGACGAAAAAAATGATTTTGTAACAAAGTGGTTCAACTTTCAAAGAAGTAATTGAATTTTAAATCAAAAGAGATGAATTTTTACCTAAAAAAATATTAGGCTTTTCAATTAGAAAGAAATTACTTTAAAAAAAAATAGTTAGATTTTCTTTGTTGGTTTTATTGATTCTTTTTGAATTTTAACAAAAAAAAAGAGAATTAAGGATAAGTTCCTTGAAAACAGGGAAAATAAGAGGAATTTTTTAAAAAAGGAAAGAAAAAGGGAATAGGTCACAAATCGTCACAAAATCTGTCCCCCCCCCCTCTCCATTTGACAGCGTGACGTATTTTTTGGACGGGTTCTAATATACTCAACTTTCATCAAAATAGTTTCTCGTTATACAGATTAAAATGTACTTACAAAAAATTAATCAAAGCAGGCGCCGTACGCCTACAAAAAAGGTTTCGTAGCCTCCTCAGACGTTAATTAGGTCGTTCAAACCTCCCACTCCCATACTTTCTCATCGCTATCCCCCTTAAATTCCCCTCTCCTTCCCTACACCACACTTCATCCTTTGCTTCCCCTTACTTCGACTACTTATTCTCTATCTACTACCCTCCCTCCTCACTTCCCCAGCCAACACTCCCCTTCCAGTATTTACTCACCCAAATTTACCCTCACTTCTCAAACCCTTATTTCCCACCACTTCTTCCACTTCCCGTAATCTCACTTTCCCTACTTCCTTCAACTCATTTACTCTCATTTTCCCTGCTTCCCCCTTATTGTCAATATTATCCCTCCCCTTACTTTTCCCAACTTATTCCCCCTACTTCTTCTTTCCTTATTTCTCCTAACTCCCTCCGCTTCTTCTCCCCTCTTTCCCTTCCCTTTCTTTCCTCTAGTTTCATCCCACTATTTCTCTTCCTTGCCTTAGTTTCCCTCTACATATTTCACCTCACTTCTCATATCGCCCTCACCCCCTTCCCTCACTTTATCCAGTTCCCCTCCCACCATATATCTTCAAAACGCAAGTCAAAAAGCGTTACGCTTTCTTGTTTTATATGAAGATTAACCATACGTGTACATTAAGGCGTTTCCACAGCAGTTTTGGTCAAATTTAACACATTTCTGCAAAGGAAAATTAATTTTGAAATTCTTGTGTACACCTCGTGGATAATGGGTTTTAAAATTCGAAGTGAAAAAGCGTAAAATTCTTTTCTTTTGGGAGAAAATTTCGATTTTTTGACAAATTTGTTTTTTCGCTCGGAATTTTTGTTTACAGTAAAATTCGCAAAGCTGAAAATGGCCTATACCAAAAAACATATATACAGTAGAACTCGTCGGATCAGGACGGAGCGGGTCTCCACTTTCGTTCACGCAGGTCGCAGAACCAAATCTTAGCTATACCTCCTGGCAGTGACGTATCTTTAATGTTCAGGGCTTTAATCTTTGACCGGCCATTACAGCCCGTTAAATTTTTGTATCTACAGCACTGACGTCCATCGGGTGGCGTCTGCTGTGACTCTGTGCGCATGCGGCTACCTATCATGGCTAGTGGAGATGTTGAAAAGTGGGGACTACAGCCCTCCGAGAATTTCGATGCGACGAGTTCCGATTCGACAGGTCCTACTGTAGTCCAAATCAGGCCGGGCCTACGTACCTCTGATTCAGGAAGTATTACTTTTTTTATTTAAATCTGACTCTAAAATTTTTCAGAAGCTTTTAGTATCTTATTAATTTATTAATATTAATAAACAGTAGTTAAGAAAATACGTTGAGAAAATAAATTAAACTTTTTTATACATATATATTTATCCCCCCTCCCCCTAACAAAATAATCTACGTAGAGCCTACCCACGTATTGCTATCCATGTACATTATACACTTTACATGATGCGGAGTGAGAGAAAGAGTGGGGGGGGGGAGCTGAGCGCAATTTTTTCGAATCAAGCGACAGCTAACTACAATTTTAATTCACAACTTTGCCAGGATGATAATTAGCTGGCGAATTGAATTTACTTTCGTTTCAAAACAATCGTCCAAGTTTACGACCTGGACCAGACGACTGTGTGAACCAGATTTTCAGCCGTGCGCTGCACACGATTCTCACAATTTTAGCATATTAATTATGCAGAACAATCTTCTAACACGATAGGTAAAAAAAATCCCTACGCCATTCATTCAGATTATTTGTAATTGGAAATAGCGGAAAAAGGTGTCTAATAATTGTGCTTTTTATTTACTTTTGTAGTTGGAACAGGTACGAAGGTAATTTTGTAGTTGCGACCAGCACAAAAGTATTTTTATCTGGAACAGGTGAAACACAAAAGTAAGATTATGAACGTGTAGTACAAAAGACATTTTGTATTTGGAAAAGATGAAGTACAAAAGTAGTTTTGTAACCGGAATATGTGCAGTACAAAGGTAATTTCATGATTGGAACAGGTGCAATATAAAAGTAATTTTGGAAATGGTTCTCAGACGTTTCACTCCTTGATACACACGGTACTTTATGTAAGGAAGGTATGATTTACAAGTTTATTACGTCTGAAATTTGAGGTTAGTTTGACGCGGCCACAATTGCACCTGGTAGATTGCGAATGCGCATGCGCGCAGTACAATAATAAGCCCATAATACTCGTAGGAGTGTTATGGACGTATTATTGTAGTGCGCGCATGCGAATTTACTCCTGTTGTGTGGACGGCTACTTTCAGAACTAAAAAAGCGCTGATAAAACGCGTAAATCATGCCTGCGTTACATAAACGAAGTGACGATACTTCGACCATCATATTTTTATTTCCTATTATTCATATAATTGAGGCTCTGGATTGCAGAACTGCTTGTGCATTAAATTGTTTGTTAATAAGTTGATAGAAAACAAATTAACGCACCGGCATTTCTCCAATCTAGAGCCTCAAATGTTCACGATTGGAGACCTTCTCAACCCGAAAAATAGGTCTTCGCGAATATGTCTGTCTGCCTGTGCGTGTGTGTTGCTGTCTGCCTCTGCGTGTGTAGATTTTTAGTCTGCTAGTACGATAACTTTTGAAGAAATAGACAGATTGGATTGCCCTCCAGTATACATTTCTAGTGTCCTAAACTGAATGTCAAGTTCGTTAGCCACTCATTTTGGATGAAAATTCAAAAAGTTAGAGCAGTTTCAAAATTTTTAAGAACATTATTTTCAATATTTAAACATTTTATTAGCGGCTTTTTGTAGTACTCGAAAAACCAAATAATTTATCCCAATGACTTTTTTCGATTAAAAGAAAATAACCAGAGTTATAGAATTTACAAAATTCAAAAAAACAAACGAAAATTAAAACTTTAGGCACAAAAAATAATAAAAAATTCCATTTTGCGGTCAAACTATACAAGACTCCATCGCATGCATCATTATAACAGGCATCGTATTTTGTTTACGATGGCTATACATTGTCTTGTCACGTCAACAAACCTGTATCCTTCGTGGAGCAATGTGACGTTTAGGAATACTAATATAGTTGCTACACCCATACTGGTATAGTTATAAGAACCACATTATGAACCACCTAATGTTGGTCCAAGAACTATACTTTCTAGTTGTGAGGTCCAAAATATAGTTCTCTCAGCTATATCGTTTTTTCCGTGTACCGGTGAAAAAAAATTACCAGTACCGACAATTTTTTTACAGGTTTTGAGGGTGTCGTAGCCCCAGACAGAAATCTTTATATTTTTGAGCAGGTGCCCGTCCGTCCATCGCACTTTTCTCCCGCCAAACACAAAAGTATGGGGCCGTAAGAAAACATTAGTGCCAAATCTTGAAACTCCAAACTTTGGCATTTATACCCCTTTTCGTTTGTTAAATGTTGGCACTTGTGCCGTTTTGAAACTTCAAATTTTGGCGCCGCTGCCGTTTGCGGTGCATTACCTTTGGTTTCGGCTTCTTCGGTTTCTGTTCGGGACTACGCAACTCTAAAAACTAGTAAAAAAAATGTTTGGTACCGGTATTTTTTTTACAGGTACCGACATTTTTTTACCGGTACCGAACAAATTTTTTACCGGTACCGATAGTGTATACGCACTTCGAAAGGAAAACACTAACCACAAAATGCTCAATAGCAGGAAGACTTGTCAAATCAAGGACAATGGCAATTATTATACATACCTTCTCTCAGCTTCCAGCTCTCACGTGACTTAGACAATGTTCATGGTTCATCGGAAACTGTCGGATGATAAAAAGCGACCAAGATAATATTTTTGGATCTTCTTTTTCACTACAACAATCGTTAAGTTGAAATTCTACTCCAGTAAATGTTATGATATATTAGATCATTTCACCCTATTTCCAGTCAAACTGAAAGTCGGTCGGATACTTTTTGATCAATTAATTATTGGATTATATAAAATTTATAAAAAACTGACAAATTTCCAGGAGATTTAATACTATTTGAGGTTTTTTGGTTTCTGGTCACAAATCTGGGGACAGCAAATAAAAAGTCGATATATTTGATCGAAACAGCCCAAATTATTGAAAAATTAAAAATAATATGCATCATTTCTATTAGAATCAATACTGGAGGTTATTTTGGGTTTCTGCTAATAAATTCAAGGTCAAAATTATGATCCTAGTCCTAATTCTAGTAGAAATCTGATAAACTTATTGAGTTTTCCAAAAATTTTGGCTATATTGATGAAAAAAATCAAATTTTTTAATTTTGACCTCAAATTGATGATCAGAAACTAATAAACCCCCCTAGTTCTGAGTACTACCAAAGTAAGTTTATATAACTCCAACCTGTCGAGTACAAAAATCATTTTATAACTGGAACAGGTGTATTTATAAAAGTAATTATTACGAAAATCAACAGATCAAAAGCTGGACAAAAAATGGTAGAGAAGGGATTGCAGAACATGTCTACTTTACAATATGTTGTACAGTATGAATAGTGTATGCATAAAAAATACGCTTTTCATCATCATGCTTTTATGATTTTTAAGGGCTTGGGGAACTGAGATACAGAACGTTGCCTGCATAAATTATTCTAATCTATATAGCAAGATACTCACTTATCACGAAGTTTTCTAGCATCAAGAATTGCTCACACACCTCTCTGTTCTATGAATGTTATCATCTGAAACAACAAGTTCAAGCAATCATTAACACTATAAATGATATTCTACAACTGCGTAGAAAGAACTGCATATCTAAATGCGTTAAACCTTAATCTTAAGAATAAATTTTTCCTGTTCCAGTTAGTGAATTGCTTTTTGACCCAACTAATTCAACAGCTCTGAGTAAACAATTACAATCTTGTTCCAACTGTTCCTATTTATAAAAAAATTCTTTTTACGTTGTAAAGGCTACAATTAAGAAATTACTTTTTCACCTTGTGCAAATTCACTTGGGTAATCCATTTCTTATATCAATCAATTATAATTAATTTTGATGCTTAAACGTTTATCATAATGTGCGATATATAAAATAAATAAATAGATTCATGCTTAGGGTGAGCAGTACATTTATTTTTCTGAAATATTACAGAATATATCTAGTTTTTAACTAGACCTTTATAAACGTAGGATATGTATGTCCTACATAATGAGTAACATGTACAGGTTCGAGAGGGCCTGCATGTGCATTCTTTGTAACATGATTATTAGTGTACAGGGCGTACAAGAGGTGAATGAACAGCTGCATGTGGATTTGGTATAATACGATTACCATGTTCTTCCAAATTAGCAGGCAATCCCATATGATGAGGTAATACAGGTCCTGGACGATTAATAACCTGTGCAGGTTTCTGATGGACTGCTTGTGTCCTAATTGGACGGTTATTATTTACAGTATTCCTAGGGTGGGTTACAGGCTGTGCAGGATATATTGAACGTGTAACTGTAGGAGATACTTGGCCTCGAGGAATTACTGGGCGCACAGGAAGTCCTGGTCTTACATTGGACAAAGGAGATCCTGGTTGTCTGTTGACCAAAGGAGATCCTGGTTGTCTGTTGGTCAAAGGAGATGCTGGTCGTACATTGTTTCCTTGTTGTATATTGTTTCCTTGTTGTACATTGTTTCCTTGTTGTACATTGTTTCCTTGTCCATTGTTTCCTTGTTGTCCATTGTTTCCATTACTTTGGTTTTTGCGATTGCGATCATCATCATCATCATCGTCGTCGTCATCATCATCGTCATCATCATCATCATCGTCATCATCATTATTGTTAATAGGCTTAGGCTTAGGCTTTGGAACATCATATTTTATCAGATGTTTTCCTATTGTTTTCCCCCCAGATCTCTTTTCTAAGAAACGTCCCAAAGCAGCCAGTTTTCTTCCAATCTTATTATTCACTTCTTTCCTTCCTCCCATCATTTTCACGATTGGAATTGTCAGAACACCTCCTACAATTAATGCCAATATTATAGCATTTCTGTCAGCATCTGGTCCTCCTGCTCCTCCCATTGGCATTCCCATTCCTGGCATTCCCATTCCCATTCCCATCCCTGGCATCATTCCCATTCCTCCCATTCCCATTCCTGGCATAAACTGTCCAGCAACTTCTAGAAAATAAAAAATAAAATATCGTGAGTCCCCTACCAAAAATATGCTTTCTGCAGAAACTAAAAATGGTCAGAAGAGGTAGAGAAGTGATTTTGTAGTTTGAGAAGACACACAAGTAATTTTTAAATTGGGAGAGGTATAGAAAAAATTGTTTCAGTTAGAGAAGGTAAAACAACAATGTTATACTTGAAACAGGTAGAAAAATAATTTTTGATTTGAAACAAACAAAAAAGTAATTTTTACTTGTAAGAGGTGCAGATGTACTTTTGTACTTGGAACGGATACTAAAGTATTTTTCAGTTTGAGAAGGTACAAAAGTAATTTAATAGTAGGAGAAGGTACACAAGTAATTTAGAAATTAAAAGAAGTAGAAAAGCAGCTTTTTATTCAGAGGACAGATACAAAAGTAATTTTGTAGTTCAAACCATTACGAAAGTATTTTTCATATGTTTATTTTCAATCAATATAGGAGAAAATAATTTTACCAAGAAGGAAGATAATTATAGAAAGTTACTGATTAGTATAATGGAATTTCCCGTAAGATTAGCTAGTTGAAACTATTTCACTAATTAATTTAGAATGAATAGTTCATCCGATATAATAATGGAAATTATGTGGAAGAAATGGGCAAGGTTAAATTCACAGATACATATGCTTTCAATCAAATGGTGTTACAAGGTCAGATAATGTAAGATGAAATTGATAACAATGTGATTCAGTTTCAAATTGAATTAAATAAAAAAAAATCAATGAAAATGTAATTTGAAAATGATGACAATTTCCTATAAAACTACAATGAAAGAGTTTTTACATTTTCACTAAACAATATATTATCGTCCGAAGTCACTACTTGTACAAGTGTGGTGTGGAAAAAGTAGAAGAAATTAGGTGAAACAGTGTATATTATATACCTCTAGTAGTATCATACATACCATTAAATATGCTCGAAACAACATATACAATGATCTCGATGGGCAAAAAGAACTTCATTTTTGTCAGAAAGTATAAAATGATACGTGCACAAAGTCTTCGATGATACTGTGAAATTTCCATAAGGTTGCTGCTTCGTGTATTACTTGTTATTTCCGACTTATTTACGAGTACCTATTGTAAATATTTTCATGCTTACTTGAAAGGTTCTACTCTTTTCTGACATATGCGCTTGCATGAAATTAATTTTATTTGCCTGATAATAGTCACAGCTTCATGACATAGAATTTCAGAATAGGCTTTTGACCTTTTACGTGATCAGGAAGTAAACGGTACGTTTAATGGCGAAATCAAACAGACATGAAAAAAACTCTATTCCGAAAAAATATGTTTTTAACTGATTGCTAGGTCATATGAGAAAATATTCTGTATTCTAAATCATTCTAACATTCTGGAATATTCTTCAGGCTACATTTGAAATTCGCCGTTTACAAATGTCGTAACAAAATTGAGGAAGTTCCCCAAACTACAATGCATTTGACCGTGACAAAGTTTCGTATGAGAGTTGAGTTCTGCCACAATATAGCACACACACAAAAATCCTGTGTCACTGATGTGTCGCAGGCAAGCTCATTACTTTTTCAAGCTGTCAAAAAGGTTATAAGCATAGAGAACAGAAAGTCCATTTCGTAAAAACCGCAAAATCAATTCCGTGGAAAATAAATACTAATTTATCGCAATATCAAGGAATAATCGGGGGTGGGGGGCAAAATCGATACTGACACTGATGTCATCGTATAACCTCACGATTAATTTGGCAAAAATTGCAAAATAATATTTAGCGCTGTCAATTTTTCCAGTAATCTGAAAATCTCGGGAATTTCCCGCAATACCAATTTTCTGCAATATTACGCTAAATTAATGTTCATTTTCGACGGAATTAATTTTCGGCACATTCGTGACAGAGAAGTTTTTGAGCGTGTGTCGTATTGTAGCGTTCTCACCCGCAGTATTGCAGAACTTAACAATCTACACAAAACTTTTTCACGGTCAAATGCATTGCAGTTTGGGGGGCCTGATTTGAGGCAGCAAAATGATGATTTAAATTTCTAGTTAGAAAATCCTTTTTTTTTTTGTTTTCAGCTGTATATAGGATAAACAGGATGTAAATTTCCCAAAAGATGAGTAAGCTGAGTAATATTTCCTCTAAAATGAACAGGATTTGCATGTTCTGTCTGATGCGTAACGTGTACATTTCCCTGCACTATGAGGAGATACAATGTGATTATACCCATGATGATTCTCAGTAGAATATCCAGGATGTGCAGCAGGTCCTGAACGCTCAAGATATTCCGAGCGTTCATGAATGGGTGTAAAGGTGATCCTGGGTTTTCTAGAAATCCTGAGTGTTCAAGAGATACTCCTTGTCCACTTATTTCATGGTTCCTCCTTATTTCAGGATGCTCATCTTCATAATCGTCATCATCATATGCATCACCCATAGGTTGTTGTTTGGGCCTATGATAACTTTGTAAATATTTTCCCACCCTTCGTCCCATAGGTGCACGTTCTACTATGCGCCCCAGCGCTGCTATTTTTCCATTAATCTTATTATCAACTTCTCTCCTTCCTCTCATTTTTTTATCATTGGATGCCGCCATCGCAGCACTAATTGCTCCCATTGCTAATCCTGCTTTTCCTGATGGCATTCCTCCTATTCCGCCAATTCCTTTATTTTCTCCCATACCTCCATAATCTGCCTATTGTCCGGAAATATCTAACAAATAGAAAATACAAAAAATCAAATATTAGAATCCCATTAAAACTCAAAATGATATGTTTATGGAAGCGGCAAGAGGAGAGATGAGGTGACAGAATAGGTTCTTTGAATTCTTGTTTAAATATTAAAATTGATATATTCTCGGAAGCTTGTACAGGCGATTGTACCAGAAAGAACCGGAAAGTATAACTCTGTAGCAGGCGCATGTGAGAATAATTTTGTAGTTGGAACAGGTACAGAAATTATATTGTAATTGGAACAGGAGGGAAAATAATTGTGTACTTGGAACAAGTAAAAAAAAAAGTGAATTTGTACGTCGAACAGATGTAAATATAATTTTGTACTTCAAACAGATGCAAATGTAATTTTGTGCTTTAAACAGTTACAGTAGTAATTATGTACTTATAACAGGTGAGAAGCAACTTTGTAGTTATAAACAGATGCAAAAGTAATTTTGTATTTGAAATGGGTAAAATAATAATTGTGTACTCGGAATAGATGCAAAAGTAATTTTTTACATTTAAGTGATACAAGAGTAATTTCAAGATTATTTTAATTTTCGGTTTAATATACGAGACGATAATATTGTCTCATAATAATTAAGCGAGATTCTCGAGGAGACGAGCGAAAGTATCAAGATTCTCAAATATAAGATAAAATAAATATTTCAATACTGAATTTAAAAAAATTTTGCATAGACTATTCCTTTTCTTAAAAAATAGTAGTCACGAGATCTCGCATGTATTGTTGCCGAGAACCTTCTTGTTTGCGACCCTGCGTAAACAATATAAAAAGACTGTGTAAGATTTTCAAGCAAAATTTGTCAACTTTGCAATATTAGATAACTTTAGGAAAAAATTCGAGTAAGTTTAGAGAGATATTTAGAAGATTTAAAAAGATACAAAAATAATTTAAAACTTGTGAAGATTATTTTTTTTTTAAATGTAGATTTTTGAAGATTTGAAAAAAAGATTTTTTCAAAAAATTTGAAAGTTTGGAATAGAATAAATAAACTTTCTTAAGATTCCTGGGAAAATTGCAAATTGTTTTTTAGTTTGAACATTAATATTAGCAGATAATTGAAAAAAATTCTAAAACTGATAAGATTTCCTAAAATTTCCAAAAAGGAGTGTAGAAGATTTTAAAGCAACATTCTTCAATTTTGCAAGGTTACAAAATTTAAAAAAAAATCGAGTCAGTTTAAAATATATTTAAAAGTTTTTAAAAGATTTCAAAACATTTTTAAGCATAAAAAGACTTTAAAAAATTTGTAACGAAATGTAGATTTTTGAAGAGTAAGAACAAATAGTTTAGAAGCTTTATAAGAGTTGCGAAATGTTTCAAAGGAATACACAAATTTCCTTAAGATATCTGGGTAAATGAAAAACGATTTTTTATTTTCAAAAATTAATTTTGAGAGAAAAGTTAAAAAGATTTAAATATTTTTCAGAACTGCCAAAAAAGAATCTGGAAAACATTAAGGCATTTTTATTCATTTTTTAGAATTTAAAAAAAATATTAGCAAACATTCGAATCATTTTGAAAGATATTTAGAAATTCTATAACTTTTAAAGAGATTGAAAATATTTTAAAACTTGAAATGATTTCCGAAAATTTATAAAATATTTCTTAATTTCTTCCAAACTTCTAAAAGTCCTAAATATCCTTTAAGGGAGTGTCTAAACTTACCGAAAAAATTAGACTATTCGTATTGAAATTTCAGTACACGTAGCCACGGACCTATTTTAAACTGACTCGAATTTTACCATATATTTTATAAAATCTTGTAAAATAAATTAAATTACTTTAAAATTTTCTAGATTTTTTTTCTGAAATCTTCAAAATTCTTACTGAATCTTCTGAAGAATCTTAGGAATTTATATTGATATAAATTTATAAACAAACTGATAATACTTATTTCCTTGTTCTCAGATCTTAAAATCTAATTTTACCTAGAATTTAGATATTCAAAAACTTTTAACAAATAAATAGGAGTACGAAATAATTATATCATATTGAAATCTATTTTTTCGAAAAACTACACGTATGCATAGCGCGCGATTGATGATGAATAAACGACCATATTATTAATTCCTAGAAAAATGAATCGATAATGTTAAACTATTCCTTCCTATTTTAGCTAAAGAATTTAAGGGAAAAATGTCCATTTGTTCGTGAGAACGTTAATAATAATATTTTAGCTAATAAATAATAAATCTTGCTTAATGATTTCTTTAAATCTTATAGTTAAGTATGCACTTAAGTTATCTCAAGTTAAAAAATAAGCATTGATAAAAATTATTTATAATATCAAGGAAAGTATCCCATTGTTAATTGTATATAGTTTCAAACAGAATTGAAAGCGAATTTTCAGAAAAATTATTTCAGGTTTAAATTGTTTATTCAACAATAGTTATCTAGAGTTTTGGGTTTTTGCTTTCTCTTCAGGTGAAAGTTGCAATTCTCATTGATAATTCTAATGTTGTAGGGCTAATATTATTCCTTGAAAGATTTTCTTCAAATCTCTTTGGTTCGTTTTTATTTTAAATACTTTACTTAAGAAAAATGTTATTTATAAAATTAGCAACTGTATAATTCCTGAAGAAGTTTATAAATAAAAATGTATCAAAGAGATTTGTAGACTCTTGCAAGAAATAAAATAAGCCCTACAACATTAGGATTCAATAAGAATTGCAAATTTCACTTGAAAAGAAAATACACAAAACTCTAAATAACTCGTATTAAATAAACAATTTCAACCTAGACTGTTGTTTTCTGAAGTTCGCCTTCAGTTCTGTTACAAAATTAGTTACAATTAAATATGGCAATATTATCCTTCAATTTATTAATAATTTTTAAGAATGCTCATTTTCGAACTAGAGATAACTTTAGTACATCATCAAATAATGCGAAATCTTTGCGGCTTGTCCAATTATTTGAACATAAAATTGCGCGGGAGGTGATTATGAATTTGGCACCAGGAACCTCTCATTCTCTGAAGATCCATTGTTCATTTCCGACATGTTCCGAGAATACCGTTCAAAATCGTTCGGTATTTGAAAAGAGCCGATATGACATCCAACAAAGGAATACACAAGAAGTTTGCTACAAAATTTATTTTCATCTCGATCGACATGTATTAGAATATTTAAAATTCTCCTATCGTCGTGCACTACTCTAAAAATATAATTTTTTTCTTTGGAACAAGTATAACAGTAATGTTGTACTTGGAACAATCACAACAGTAATTTTGTATTTGGAACAAGTACACACCACTCTTGTAGGAACGTTTGGATTACAAATTAATTGATCAAAAAGAGGAAATGAAGCCCAAAGTTATTTGTAAAAACAAATAAGAACCAATTCTGCAAAATAGCCTGAACAATATTGTATATAATTGTACTTACCCATTAATATATCGACAACGACACAGACAAAGCATAGAGGGGCAATGTTAAATTTCATTGTCTTTACATAAAATAAAATGCTCCTTTACCAATTTTTTCAAAAATGCTGGTAAAAAAGTCATTACTTTATGATCCTTATACTGTATAATTTGATGTTATTTATTTAATAAAAGCGGAACATTTAACGTATCATATGTAACGTTCCGACGCATCTGAGACACACTTTACAGAATGAGCGATGAGTGGTGAATGGGAGTAAGTGAATATAATTTATGACGAAATTAAATAAACACGAAAAACACACTTTCTTTAAAAAAATATGTTTTCAAATAATAGCTACGTTATATATAAGATTATATTCTGTATTCTAAATCATTCTAAAATTCTGGGATATTCTTGAGGTAGATAGATTATTCTGAAACGTTCTACTGCGTGAAAAAGGGCCAATCAGGTTAGGGTAAATAATATATTTATTCTTCCAAAATATTACAGAATATACAAAAATGATGTTTTGGAATTTTATTTAGAAAATCCATTTTTCATTTTCAGCCGTGTATAGGATGAACAGGATGTTCATCTCCCAAAAGATGAGTAATTCGAGTAATATTTTAATCAAAATGAACAGGATTTGCATGTCCTGTAGGATGCGTCACATGTACATTTCCTGGTTCATGTTGGCCTGTATGTGTTCTAGTTGCAACGTGATTATATCCATGATGATTAACAGTAGAATATCCAGGGTGTGCAGCAACTCCTAGATGTTCAAGATGTGCTGAGCATTCATGAGTTGCTGGGTATGAAGGAGATTCTCGGCGTCCAAGAGATCCCGGGTGTTCAAGAGATTCTGAGTGTTCAAGAGATCCTGGGTGTTCAAGAGATCCTGGGTGTCCAAGAGATCCTGGGTGTTCGAAAGATCCTCCGTGTCCACTTATTTCATGGTTCCTCCTTATTCCAGGATGCTTATCATCATAATCGTCGTCGCCATATTCATCGCTCATAGGTTGTTGCTTCGGTCTATGATAACTATGTAAATATTTTCTCACCCATCGTCCCATAGGGGCACGTTCTACTATGCGCCCCAACGCTGCTAGTTTTCGGTCAATCTTATTATTAATTTCTCTCCTTCCTCTCATCTTTTTTATTGTTGGATATGCCGCCGCTGCAGTCATAATTGCTCCCATTGCTATTCAAATCAAATATTAGAATCCCATAAAAACTCAAAATGGTCTGTTTATAGGAGTGTCAACAAGAGGAGAGCTGAAGTCACAGAATAGGTTCTTTAACTTTTTGTTTGAATATCAGAAAAATTTATATATTCTTGGCAGACTCTACAGACAATTATTGTGCCAGAAAGAACCGAAAAGTATCTTTATAACAGGTGAAGGTATGAGAATAATTTTGTGGTTAGAACAGGTAAATTTCTACTGAGAAGAGATGCGAATCTAATACTGTACTCGAGACAGTTACAACAGTAATTATGTACTTAATAACAGGTGCAGAAGCAACTTTGTAGTTGGAACAGATAAAATGTAATTTTTTACTTGGAACGGGTGAAGCAATACTTGTGTAATTCGAATAGTTGAAAAAGTAATTTTTATTTACAACAGATACAAAGGTAATTTCTTATCTAAAAAAAGATTGAATGTAATTTTTTCATTGGAACAGGTACAACAGTAAATTTTTATTTGAACAGCTACATTAGACCAATTCTGAAAAATAATGTGAAACATATTGCTGATATAATTATACCTACCAATAGATATATCGAAAACGGCATAGAAAATGAACAGAAAGGCAATATGAAATTTCTTTTTTGCATAGAATAAAATGCTCCTTCACTAATTTCGTGAACAATACTGGTCAATTTGAAAAAAGTTATTATTTTATGATATTTGTACTTTCGAATTTGATTTGGTTTATCTGGTTGAATCGAAAGACTTAACGTGTCCCGTGCAGAAATTGCCAAGTTTCTTCCCGGTTCCAGACTTGGGCCAGACTGGGGGCTTGAATTTTGCAATGGCTCGAGCTTGGACCCAGCTAGTGTCAAAGTTCCTAAAATTGATGACAGATGGCGCAGTATTATTCTCTTCGTTTACTTATTACTTGCAAGTTTCAAGTGTAAAACTTTACAAATTTGACAAATTTTGTAACAATTAAAATTCTGCAAGTGTCTTGCAAGGAAATTTGAGTGTTAATTTGAGCCAGCGCAAGTGAGTGATTGAAATTAGTGGTGATTGATGAAGGTCGATGAAGATAGTATAAGTCATTCGTGAAATTAAATTTCTAAAAATGCCTAAAATAAAAAGCACTCTAAGAGTCCGGAGAAATCGAGCAATCGGCGGTGAAAATGCAAGCAAGTACTTATATTAATCATAAATCATCTTTTTACAAAAATATTGCACGTGACTTGATGAAATGATGCTCATTTGTCAACTTTAAATTAAAACAAAAAATATTTCTGCTCAATTTCGACTTTTAATTAAGAAAATAAAAAATTGCTAGTAATCGATAATAAACTAGGGACAAGCCTGGGCCAAGCTGGGCGATAAAGTTTGGCAATATAATCAGGCTCTGGCCAGATTTTTCTTTTTATTCGAGTTTTGCCCAGGCTAGATCACCAGGCCAGGGCCTAATTTTGCCAAGCCTGGGCCCTGTCTGGGCCATGACCATATTTGTGCACGGGATCATATATTTGGTTTTTAAAGAAAGGTTATAAAAAAGCTTATTTGAGTAATTCCTTCAAAAAAATGTGGACAAAATTGAGCAAACAACGAGATTCATGATGAAATTTAACAAGCGCGAAAAATGCGGTTCCTTGAGAAATTAATTTTTATTCAATCGCTACATTATATTTTACTCCGTATTATAAATTTTTCTAAAATTTTGGAATATTCTAGAATTTTGAAGAATACTTCTTAATTTTTTTGTTTTTGACACTTCTAGCTTAGAGCAGTGTCTCATGGTTGGGAAACCATATGCATGAAAAAGGGCCAATCAGATTAAGGCAAATTATGCATGCAGGATGTGTGTATCTCTAACAGCGTGTCAGTCAGGCAGACAGACTGTTACTATTGAATCGTCATTCCAACCAGTTCTCTTGACTCATGAATGTTATGAGAAAAATAATGATGCCTCAGTAGTAACAGCTGTTTCGCGGGACAAGCTTCGATGATTCGAATCATCGAACAAAATATCCGTTCACGCCCTGCTATCTATTCTAATTGCAATTCACAATTATTAAAAAAAGTTTCATCATCCTAATTTGCATACAATAAGGCAAATGGTAATAGCTCTCTCTACAAGAGTGTTAGTGCCAATAATGTTTATTAACTTGGGACAGATTTCAATGACAAATAAAACAGCGTTTACATAATGTAAAACTGACTCATCATACTTGTGAGTCTTAATATGTATATTGAATAAATAACTCTAGAATATGTTAAGAGCTTGTTTAAATAAGACTCGTTCATTATATAAAAGATGACTTCAGAATGGAGTTGCGGCGGAGGAAAGTCCTCTGTTTCAAAAATTTTTAAATTTTCAAAAAATTCCATTCCACAGTGATGTATTATACAATAAACAAATCTTATTTAAACAAACTGTCAATATTTTCTACAGTTATTTATACAATATATGAACACTCACAAGCATGATGAGTCAATTCTTAAGTACGTAAACGCAATTATGTGTGTCACTTTGACATCATTATCTAATTTCTAATATGAATGTCAACCTACTATTTAAGGTTGTAAATTAATGCGGAAACCGGGTTTGTTTCAAAGTTTCACTAATTAATAAAAATTGTCTGGAAGAATTTTTTTCATAATAAGGTTATTCCTTATCGAAATCCTTCCCATATGTTTCCTACTAATCTCATTATATTCATTTACTTAAAAAGTAGAACTTGTGTGGCATAAGTCATACAATTAAGAAAATAGTGAGAGATTGCTTAATTGAGAGCAGCATCATCATATCAATTTATATTAAAACCGTAAAAGACTAAATGTGGAGTTTAAATGCCTCACATATTAAACTCTTCAGACGACGTGTTATTTATGAACCCAAGTCATTTGCTCTTAATATTCATTTTATTGCATCTACATATGACATGTGACATTATAAAACCTGCAATTTCAACTTCCTTAATTTCAAACGACAAAATTTAGAATTGTACTTAAAGGGATGAATAATAATATATCTACTCTTTCTACTCAATTTGCATATTTTTTGTTTTTTAACTTAAAAGAGGAAAAACAGTAACCTTTACCTTTCACGTAGTAAGATTTACCCACCACGTTGGGTATGGTTACCATGTTAACTTTATTCTATCTTCTTCTTCTTCTTTTATCTCACTGGAAAATTACCAGAAACAAAAATTCACTTATGTTTTTTCTGTGTTCGATTTGCGAAAAATGTTCTGAGGAGATTTTAAAGATAACTTTTTATTCGTTTACACTATTTGGTATAAAACTCACTTTTAAATGAATAGGTGGCGTTGAAGAGTAATATAACAACATGGATAAGAATCGGCCAAACTGGAATGTAATTGTCTATTGGGAACAGGTGAATCCGAATAAAAGTGTACATTTGAAGCAGGTGCACAAATGATTTCTGAGCTGGGACAAGTACATGAATAATTTTGTACCAAATAGTTAAATTATCAACCTACAAAGATGCATTTTCAACCAAATGGTCGAATTCTTGATCGAAAAAGATTAAACGAAAGAGATTAAACTTTAATCACAAACAGTTGCATTTTCAAACAAGTAGTGGAAATCTTCAAGATAAAGAGATAAATTTTTTAGAAGACAGCTGAATTTTCATCCAAGAAAGGTGAGTTTTCTGCCAAAACAGATGAATTTTCAATCCAGGGGACGAATTTTCTTTCCGAAAAGATGAATTTTCAACAAAACAGTTGACTTTGAAAAAAAACATGTCGTTTTGACAAAATCGTTGAATTTTCAACAAACAAAAAATTAATTATCAACTAAAAAGTTGCACATACAACCAAGAAGTTAAACTTTCAAGCGGAAGGAACGCATGTTCAGCAAAATATTTTAATTTTTAACCAAATAGTTGAATTTGCAACCCAAAAGGGCGATTTTTGAACAAAACAATCAATTTTCAACCACAAATGAAATAGTTAAGTTTCGAGTTTGAAAAAATTATTTTTAAACAGACAAGAGATTATTTTCTACAAAATAGTTGAATTTCGAACAGAATATTTAAATTTCCCACAAAATAGTTGAAGTTTCAACTACAATGATGAATCTTCAACAAAAAAAAACGGATTTTTTTTAAATGTTCCACTTTTCACCAAGTAGTTAAATTTTCACTTGAAAAAGATTTATTATCAAAGATAAATATGATAGTTGATAGTTCACCTAAAAAATATTTTAATTGTAAATATAAAACAGGTGTATTTAACCAAAAAGGACGAATTTTCACCAAAATAGTTAAATTTTCAACCACAACAGATTAACTTTTAATTGAACACTTGCATTTTTAACCAAAAAAGATAACATTTCTACCAAAAGAGATGAATTTTCATCTAAGGAAGAATTTTCAAAAAAGAATTCATTCAAGAAAGAAAAATTATTTTTTACCGAATTATTGAATTTACAAGCCAACAAAAGGAGAATTCTCTGCTAAAAATTTTAATTTTTAAGCTAAGAAGATGAATTTTCTACAAAATATTACATTTTTCAACCCGAAAATATGAATTTTCAAGAAAAAGTGTTAATTTCAATCAAATAGTTGAATTTTAAGCTGAATACTATCTATGAATTTTCAAACAGCAATTGAATAGAGAAACTTGAAGTTAAAAAATTCCTTTTTAACCGAGAAAACGAATTTTCAATAAAATATTTAAATTTTAACCGAAGCTGGATTTCCTACTAATATAATAAATTTTCAACACAGTAGTTCAATTTTTAATAGAGTAATTGAATTTCAAATAAAGAAGAATAATTTTCTACCAAAAAAGACGAATTTAAAACAAAAGACATCAAGTTTCAACCAAAGATTAGAATTTTCATATAAAAATGATCAATTTTTAACTAAAACTGGAATAGTTTATTATTGAGTTAAAAGAATTAATTAAAAATAAATGATTTCTCAACAAAATAGTTTAACCTTTGAATAATGAAATGAATGTTTAACAAAATAGTTCAACATTTAACCAAGTAGTTAAATTTTCAAGCAAAAAATATGATTTTTCGGCTAAAAATGAAGCAGTTAAATTTTCAGTTATGAAAATTACTTTTCAACTAAAAAAAGAAGAATTAACTATTAACGAAAAATAGTTGGATTTTCTTATTTGGCTTTACTGATTCAATTGGAATTTAAGCACAAAAAAAAAAGAGAAAAAGGGTTAGTTCCTTAAAAACAGAGGAAAGAGAGAGGAATTTTTCAAAAAAGGGGGAAAAAAGGGAATAGGTCACAAATAGTCACAAAATCTGTTACCCCCCCCCCCACCTCCATCTGATAGTGTCCCGAATTTTTGGATGGCCTCTAATATACTCAACTTTCCGCCAAATTTATAGTTTCTTCTTATTAAAATTTAAATGTAATTGAAAAAAATCAGTCATAGCAGGCGCCATTTTTTGTAAATAATTTTTCTTTGCTTTTTTCATAATTATAAAAATTTAGGACCAGAGCCGCGTTCTTTAGTGCTCCTCATTTATTGTCCTACACTTTCAACTCAATGTGGCTATTCGTGTGAAAATAAGTTTACAAAAAAAAAGTGTCGGTAAGGTAGGAAGCCGGTCACGTGACTCACTCGTCACATGGCCTTAAGACGTTAATTAAGCCGTTCAAACCTCCACCCCCCTTCCTACATTCTCCTAATTCTCCTCTTTACCTCTACACCACATTTCAACCTTCGCTTCTCTTCACTTTCCCAACTTCTTCTTCGCCTACTTCTCCACCCTACACTTCCCCTTACTTCCCATACCCCCTCATCCTTCTCCCCTAACTTTCCCTATTCACTCCTCCATCATTTCCCCTGTCCTCACTTTATCACATTTTTTTGAATTCTACCTCCCCTAACCTCACTTCCCCTTCTTCCCACACCTTATTTCCTCATTTTTCCCCCTTTCCTAAAATCCCTTACCCTAAATGACCCTCAATTTATTTCCTCTACTTCCTTTTTTCTTATTTCCCCTCACTTTCCTCAGGTACCCTCTTCTTCCCCTCCCTCATTTCTGTCACTTTCCCTACTTTAATTCTACACGCTACACCTCACTTCCCAATCCCTCATTTCCATGCACTTCCCATGCACCCCTCATCCCTTCTCTTCTTACTATCCCTAGTCAAGTCCACTCAATTCCCCCCGCTTCTCTCACTTCCCCTACCCACACTTTATTTCCTCTTCCACATATCCTCTACTTTCTCTCCCCTCATGTTACCTACTTCCTCTGTTCTTATTTCCCTTTACTTTCCCTACTTCTCCTTCCCTAACTTCGCTACGCCCCTTTCATTACACCCATTTAATTCTCAAACTTTACCTCTCCTTATTTACCCTCGCTCTAACAATTTCTCATCCCCTTAGTTCCCCTCACTTTTATTACTTTCCCTCCTCTCCTTTCCCTTCACCTTCTCTCCCCTCCTCCCTCCACTTCCACTTCATTTCCCCTACTTCACTTCCCCTAATTCACCTTACTTTCTCTGCTCCCCTCTTTTAATTTTCCTTCACTTCCCATACTTTTCTTCCCTTCCCAAATTTTACCTCTCTTTCCATACCCCTCACTAGCTCCTCTCACTTCCGCCAGTTCTCTACCTGTTATTCCCCACCCATAATTTCCCCTTACATCCCCTGCTTCGAAAAGAGTACGACGGACGGACGCACACCCGACCGAAACTATAAGGGTTTCTGCCTGAGGCGGAGCTACGAAACCCTACAAATGATGTGACAGCAAATTATACTCCTCAAAGATACATTCTGTATTTTTTTTCGCACTGCCACCTTCGGATGTTAGATAGTAGCGGCAAGTAGAAGCACAAGTACAGACATAGGTACGTACAGAATGCACTCTCGTGCACGGAACGTCTTGAGATGCGCATATATTAGGGACACGCGATTCTCGACGTACGTATATACTGAAAATTACAATTTAAATGACCCTTTCCCCTTCCTTTGGTTATCCAACCGCCACTCGGTGGTGAACGTTTATCTCCTTGTTTTCATCTAAACATCTCATTTTTATGCGCTATTGAAATTCCTGGACTTTTTGCTGATAGATCGCTGGTTGGTCACGCGATACCTTCATGTCGTTTGAAGCCAATTTTACCTGGTTCAAACACTCTTTCATGATAAGATTCTAAAATCGTCCTTGTCTCAATTTCGAATTATTGATTGCCAGTATAAAATATCTTTATCAAAAATTTTAAGAATTTTATACAATTTATGTTTCGGGGCCGTTCAAAAACTACAGAATCTTTTCTACAAGAAACGTGTTACTTTTTGAAGGATATTAGACTAAATAAAAATAATAAATGAATGAATAGATATTTAACATTTTCTTTTTACTAGAACTTCCCATTCTCTTCTTGAATCCACCAGAAAATGCCAAAGGGTTTCAAAATTAACAAAACGGCGGCTGTTTTTCTGAAAAATTTCAAACTAAATTTTCTCAAAAAATCCAGTGTATTTTTTCACCTATTTTTTTATATTGTACTAATGTATTAAATATATTTGATAAGAATTTGTCTTGTTCCTGTCTCTTAGAGAGAAGAAAAGAATAGCTTTTTCTTTTGAAAAATGAAAATTCACAATTTTTCCAAAAACAAGACGAGACATGAAAAAAGTTGATAAAGCAGAGTTTCTTTCCAAAAAGTTCTACACAAAACCTTTGTGGCAATTTTTGCTCTTTCACGTTATTATTGAAATATTCGCTGAAATGTGAATAAATTCAATGTTCTGCCGTCATAAATAATAAAGATGGGTATAAATCAACAGGAAAAACACATTTTTCTGCAACATTTTTCCGTATAGTATGAATATTTGAAGATATTAGTGAATATTTTAAATTTTTAAATCACCTGATTTGTGTTACAATTTTTATTTTACAATATGCTTTAACAGTAATATCTTGCCAATTATGGATAGCTGATTGTGCCATGAAAGATGTTTAAATAGTATATTGCGTGACGAGGGTCGAAATCGTTGCCTCGACCCGAGACATGCATACCAGTTTTTATCATATCGATAATCGAAATTTGACTTGAGATGCCTGTGGAGCGTGTCGACGATCGAGCTTTCTTCCCTAGGGTAGAAAACTCAATTTTCGACCCGCTCCACAGGCATCGAAAGACGATTTTTCGATTGCGGTATGATGAAAAATCTTTTCTCCTATTTCGAGCCTACATAAATCAGGTAATTTAAAAATGTGAGATATTAATTACTATCTTCAAACATTTAGATTCAAAAGGAAAAATTTGGTAAAAAAATTTGTTCTTCCTGTTGATTTACATTATTTATGATAGAAGAAAATTCAATTCATTCATATTCAAGCGAATATTTTCATAATAACGCAAGAACGAAAAAAATGCAACAGAATTTTTGTGTACAACCCTTTGCAAGGAATAACTTTGCTTCATAAACTTTCTTCATATCTTGTCTTGTTTTTGAGAAAATTGAATTTGAGAAGGGAAAGATCTATCAGAATGAAAAAGAAAATATCAAAGATCTGTAGTGGTTCAGATACTACACCACTTGAAAAATTATTTTCATCAATTCTTGACAAATGAAGTCACAAGTCCAAAAGTTTGAATAATCCCAACTTTGTCAAACAAATTTTTTATCAAATCGGTGATATATGTGTCGTGTGAAATGCTTTGAAAATTCAGCGTTAATTTTTTGGTTATAAATTTAAAAAAATAATTTATTTCATTTTGAATTTATTTCACAAGAAATACTAAAAACCGACTTCACACTCTTTCTCCTCACCTCCTCTTTATCCCTTTTTTCGAGGAATTCATCTTTTTCCCCCGTTTTCAAGAAAATTTCTCCCTTTTTCTCGTTTTTTTCACTTAAATGCGAACTGATTTGATAGAACCAAATAAGGAAATCCAACTATTTTTCGTTGAAAATTAATTCCTTCTAATTGGAAAGTCTACTATTATACTTTTGATACAGAATTCTGCAAAAACTGAAAATTTAATTAATCCATTTTTAGCGGAAATTTGATCGTTTTTAGTTAGAAATTGAACTATTATATTTTTCATTAAGAAATCCTCTGTTTTAGTCGAAGATTCAACTACTTGGTTGAAAGATGAACTACTTTGTTAAAAATTAATTTTTTTAACTGAAAATTTAACTATTTCATTATTATTGTTTGAAAATTCATAGTTTTGTGTTGAAAATTCAAGAATTTCGTCATTCTTGGTTCAATCATACTGCTTTCGATTTAAAATAAAATATTTTTGGGTTGAAATGTCAACTATTTCATTGTTTTTTGAGAATTCATCTCTAGATTGAAATTCGACTGCTTTCATTTAAAGTAAAAATCTATATTTGGTTAGAGTATCAACTATTATATTTTCAGTGGAGAATTAATCGCTTTTTATTCAAAATTCAACCACTTGCTTAAAATCACCACTATTGTCTTTAAAATGTAATTATTATTTTGTTAAAAATTTGTGGATTAAGAATTCAACTATCTTCTAAAAAATTAGTTTTTTTTCACTTGAAACTTCAACTATTTAGTGGAAAATGCAACATTTTTGCTCGAACTGGGATCTTTTTTATTTGAAAATTTGACCATTTGCTTGAAAACTTATATTTGTAGTTTGAAAATTCAACTGTCCTCTAAAAAATTCGTCTTCTCGGCTTGAAAATTCAAGTACTTGGTTCAAGTTGCAACTGCTTTTGTTTGAACTTTAATCTTTTATATTTAAAAATTCTTCTAATTGATTGGAAATTTATATGTGTAGGTTGAAAGTTGAAAGAATTTGTTAAAAGCTTATCTTTCATATTTGAAAATTTAACTGTTTTGTCGAAAATTTCTCTTTTTGGATTGATAATTCTTCTTTCTTGGTTGAAAGTTTATCTTTTTCGGTAAAAAATATCTTGGTCGAAAATTTAATTTCCTTCTGAATAAATTGCCTTTTTGGCTTGAACTCTCTTAAACTGAACCAGTGAAATTGTGACCGGTTGAATCAGTATTTTGAACTATCACTGGTGAACCAGTGATTTTCCTACTTTGACTGGATGAACCAGTAAGTGACTCATCGAAAATAGCTTTGCTGGGTGTGGGTATACCAGTGACGCCAAATGATATGTTCAACCAGTAATCAGCGCCTTACGCGGCAAAGACATGAACCTCCAATCGTCTCGTACGCGCGCGTCGCCGGTCGGGTCTTGGTATTTCTCGAGTAAAAACGAACTTTATTGTGTACTAGTGTTTGTGTTATAAATATTTGGGGCCTCTCTGCAATAAACAGGGGATATAATATCTTTTGCTTGAAATCAGAGAGTTGTCACTGGTTGAAACAGCCAGAAGTGTGTCACTGACAATCAGTGATATTTCACTGGTTAACTCAGTGGAATTACGTAACTGGTTTAATCAGTCAGGTTCACTGGTTATTCAGCACCAGTATCCATCTGGTCGCACTGCTGCATCATAGTGCTGCATCATATCTTTGGAGTCGGGACGCTCGTATCTGTGGAGTGCTCGTATCTTTGGAGTTCGAGTGTATTTCTAAAACAAACACTAGTACACAATAAAGTCCGTTTTTGACAATCTTAATTAACACGTGGACTCGTTAAATGCAATGATGCGACACGTGAGGACTAGACGGCTGGATTGGAGGTTCATGTCTTAGCTGTGTGGAGCGACGCTGTTTTAGTTGAATCTCTTACTGTTTCACCCAGTCAAAGTCGGAAAATCACTGGTTCATCCGTGATAATTGAAAATATTGATTCAACCAGTGAAATGTCACTGGTTCACTTTAAGAGAGAGTGCAACTGTTTGGTCTACAACTAATTTTGTTGTTTCTGTTTTACTTTGGGCGTACAGAAAAAACTGGGGTTTCTATTGGAACCAATTTTTGGTTCCAAAGGAACTGCAACAAAAAGGAACCTCTCTTGCT
>JAABKJ010002499.1:0-27923 GCA_011634705.1 Andricus grossulariae | reverse complement strand
TTGAGACTATCTAGATTATCAAACTGACTATCTAAATTTTGACACTTCAAGTTTGACTATCCATTTTTCTCCGTGTAGTGGTCTTCTTAGTGCTGGGGTATTAGTGCAATTTGTTTTATGGAAATTGTGGTGAATTTAATCAAATAAATTTTGCTTGAATTAAACAACTATTTGTCGTAGTCAATCAAATGCTTATGACCTTATATAAAAGATAAAATTTGTTTGATTCAACAAAACATTTTTCTGAGTTTAAAGAATGATGAAGAACTAATTTAGTACTGAATACCAACATATTTGCATACAAATTTTCACGGTCGTGTTCACTCTTGAATCGTATCCTCGAGAGACATTTATAGACAAGATTGTTGAAAGCTATAGTTATTGTACAACTTTCAAGGGCTTTTGTTCAGGAAAGTTTATTGTTGGTTGTTATTCAGGACCAGATAGAAAATACTGCTTCATTTGGTTATGCAATAGATACCCTAATATTACTTAACTCATTCGACCTGTTCCTGACGGCCCTTCTACTATAAATTTCTTATGGAAACGATACCCACGAAGGGATTCATGCTTGTAACAGGGAGATACAAAAGGGCTATTCGTACTTACTTATATACTACAGGGTAACTCATGCGCAAAATATTTTATCTCTATTTAAAAATAAAACCTTTAAAGAGCTTCTAATCGGTGCAAAACTGACTGTAATTTCATCTCAAATTTTTTGGAAAATGTCAAATAGGCTAGCAGAGCTTTCAAACCACCTCCAAACGTACACAATTGCTATTTTTTCATATGATACATACATCTAATTTTATTTCTGCATATAGATTGTAAACTGTCGTCAGAAAAGGTACGATAAGTGAAAAAGTATAGAAAACTTGAAAACCCACTTTCAGAAATTTTATTAGTCTTAAATACTGTAGAATTAGTTGTACAAATGGTCGGAATTATTATAAAATTATTTGAATTCTTGGAATTTCTGGAACTAATAGAGAATTTCTGGAATCATACCGGAATTCCTAGAATTATATGGAATTGCTGATAATTTTTTGTAAATCACGAGAATTTCCAAAAATGTGGTAGTTTTTAGATATCTTATATTTCCAGAAATGTATACATTTCTCAGAAATTTTTTGATTTCTTCCAAAAAGCTTTGGATACATTAAATTTCCAGGAACTTCTAACTTTGACAGAAATGTCCTTAATTTACATTTTTTTTGTAATTCATGATATTAAAAAATGTACAAAATTTTAGAAAGTTTTCGGCAATTTTTGGTAATTTTACTATCAATTTCCACAATTTCCGAAAAGTTTGTCTTGATTGTTTCTCAAGTTGAAAATTCCCTACATTTCTTACAACAAATATAATGTGCAACAGGTGCAGAAAGTAGGCAGTTGTCACTCTTGGTAAGTTTACAGTACTTGCCATCGGCCCATCTTTGGGTCGTTTCCGGCTCGTCTTCGGCTCGGCTCCAATTCCCCTCCACTTCATCTACAACTTCTCTTCGGTACACCCCTGACTCCTACAGCAAACTTCACACTGGTGTGGAACTGCCTCTTTTCGAAACTTGTAGCACAATATACTATTTTTTTACAATTTTCAGTCAAAATTCAAATACTTTTATGCATTATAATAGGAAATATACACTTTTATGTTCAGGGGTGGTTTATTAGATGAAGATATTATTATTTACCACTCATATAGTATGCATTATATAGTACCTAAAATTTCTGAATCATTTTTGTGATTCTTTTACTTAAGATATACAATATGTTTGCAGTAACATAGTAGGCAGGTAGAGAATTAATGTTTTGTTTCTAAAATTGTTTTTTTCGGAGTGTGATTTTTCACGTATTGGAGTTTGGGGGGGGGGGGCACGCAAGTGAAAAATTTAATTTGAGTTTCTTCAATTTACAGTGAGGCTTAAGAAATGCTCTAAAGACACATTACTTTTGGAAATGAAGAAATTACGAATTTTTATTTAAATTGCTTTTACATACTGCTTATTTGGTTGGCTCAAGTGACAAAAGTTTCTTTGATTTGCGGGAACAACCTCTCTGCTCCCCCCACAGAAAAACGTACACTTTGGTCAAATTGCCCCTACCGCTTTTTGAAATGGCTGCTATTTTAAAACATTCAAACAGATTTTAGCAAAAAATATTGTGAGACACATTTGGAACATTGAGGAAAGTGTTACGGTAATAATAGTGTCAACAAATGAATAAATGTTGAAGCATATAAACAGAAATGGTTAAGAAATGAAGTGTTTATGAAAAGCCTTACATTTTCACATTTTTAATTTTGAACCAATTTGGCTTGATGGCCCCATGATTTCCATACCAAGATGCTTTGAAGGGACGAAGCTCAAAACAATAGTCCTGGGCCATTTTAACCCAGGTTGTAGGTAAAACGTTGAGAGTAAAGTGAATTTTTGAGCTCTTTACAGTTTTCAATGCAGATATTTGATGAATTTCAAGTAGAATAATCACTCAACAAATTTTTTTATAGAAAACGGTTGTGCCAATCCACCCTTACGGCACTTGATTAAAGAGGTAATAAAATTTGAAAAAACGTGTAGAAAAATTGAAAAGCCCGCCATGAAATAAAACAAAAATACCTTTTTGAAAATAGTATATTGCATACCAAAGAGGAGTGGCGTCTTTTCATGGTGAGGACCATGCAGAGCAATGAAGACGGCTCTCCTCCGTGGCATGCACTGTACTTTTTTTGGTAGAGACCCGGAAAATGTGAAACGTGTTCTGCTGGTGGCGGATTGAACGTGATATCTCTTTTCAAGTCGGTGCAATCAAGCCCATGTAAATGTACTGGAAAAAATTTGCCCTTGACGGGAGTTTTGTTTGGCTGACGTTTCCGCCATTTTGTGTTTCTCGCTAAAAACATCGGTATATCTCTGTCACTTTCTGATCGCGCACTACTACGCATGTATCTACATTGGATACCTGACATATAAGTTGGACCTCATACCCTAACACCACTCTTCTACTACGAGGTCCAATATTATATATGCAGGCATATGCAGGTCCGCTTACGCCGCTCAAAAAGAGAGATGTTAAATGTAAATTTTCAAGCAGTAGAACGCGCTCATTGTGTGTGACGACCATAAAAATAAAAATTATATTATTAATATATCTATAATAATCTGAGTTTCTTATAACTCAAAATTGGCGAATGAGACTCTAAAGTGAAAGATATAAAGAGCCATAGGATCACAAGAGCTTGCATGAAAAGATGTATATGGATGGAAAAAAGAAGCAAAAGATGTACGCCAGGATAGGGATGTGTGGAGAAAAGTTGTTTATAAGAAATATATGACGGAAGAGTGTCAGCAGGGAGATAAACGCTTGAAATGAAAGATTTTGCATACTCATGGGTCTTTGTGGAGAGTTTTGCTTAGTTTATGTGGTTGGGTTAAAGAGTATGGATCTTCTTATGCGCCTATTTCTCAGTTTTCGTATTTATGTGTGAACCGTGACGTACGATGGCTTTTTGATGTTCTCTATTGCTAGAGAGGTTGATCAGCGACCCGTTTCGTAACTGAATGAGTTATGTTTATTCCGAAAGGGATTTGGCGAAATGATATAACAATACTTCTTGTATTTCAAATAGAATAATTACTCACAAAATTTTGGTTACCCAGAAGTTGTCGTAGTTTTTCCTCTTGTGGGTAAACAAGCACTTGCGTGGGATTGACCAACTTGTCGCCCTTGCCACACACGATATTTTTTGTCCTAGTGCACGATAAACAAGACTTTGAAGGAGTAAAAATGTCTGTCATGGGCTTTTGGAGCAATGAAGATTGTAACGGTAAGCGGTCGGTAAGTGCATTTCAGCCCGTATAAGCGGGCGGGAATAACACATTCCCGCCAACTCATACGGGTTGATACAGGCACTTTCGACGTGCGCATGCGTCACCGTTGTCGGGCGGCCATTTCACACTTTTCGCCGGCTCTACAGGCACGAAAGACGCGTTTATCGTGCACGTTGAACAAAAAATAGTTTAAATACCTTGTATTATATTTGTCGTCAATAGCACATTCAAGGGAGAGAAACCGCTCTTTTGCAGGGAATTCTTCTAAACTCTATGATCGACCATCAGAATTACACTCAAACCCCGGTTCAGTAACATTGTCAGGGGTTGCCTGCAAATTGCCTTGTTACTAAATCGGGGCAATCGAAATGTAAACAGTTAGGGCCGCTTGAACCGTTTCCAATTGGAATGCATAATATTGCGCAATACACTCAACTGAGTACTCGCGCACTGCGGCCCTTCCGAGGCAAGAGTCGCAATTGTCTCTCGCCCCGTGAGCTGAGAAACTGCGTGGGCCAGCAGTTCTAGGAATGACTAAATCGGGGCTTACTGAAACGCAGCTCTGGTGTATCCTTCTCCTCCTATGGACAAAATATTTAATTGAATCTATAAGATTTTGGTTTGTTGAATCACAGAATATGGTAACTAAATAATAAAAAAATTAATGGATTCAACCAATATATTTGATTAAATCGAGAAAATATTTGCGGAGAGTCAAATGTTGATCACGAAATATGTGAATTTAGTTTTAATTTGTGATGTTTTTGGATCAAAATTGTACGCCTTGAAAATGCGTGTTTTAACATGTTCCTTTAGCTCAAATTTGGTTAAATCCATCAAATGCTGTCAAACAATTGAATGAGCATATTTTTTCTGAGTGCCCTCAAATAAAATAACCTTTTTTTTTATTTGAGTCACCCTATACTATTCATATTCTTTAACGTAAATCCTACATTTTCAGAATGTCCCAGACCTCTTTTATTTTTATTGATCGCATAAATCGAGGAATAAAACAGTATCAAGACGGATCGCACGATCAACTAACTCTTTATATTTACCCACTCCTCTGTAAATGCATACTTCAGCATAGCGGGCACCCATAGGCACCGAAATGCGACCCTCATAGCTACGGTGAACGTGCATATAAGTTCGCCTGTACGTGCTGGAACCTCCTACTTGGTCGATCGATTTTTCTTTATCGACGAATGCCGTGCATCGCGCCAATTTCTAGAAATTATCACGTTCCAACCGCAACGTGCAACACGCACAAAGCAATGCGCTCTTACGCTTGAGTTTTGGCTCTTGACTCATGTACAAGTCGCACGGTCATTGTTCTATACGCAGGAGAGAATGCCGTGCATTTTTTCTCGCATTTTTACCATACTAGTGTGTGAAAGGAAAATTGTAGTGCAGGAATCATATTTTTACTTCCAATAATGTAACAAGTCATCAGGTATGTATTCAGATTATTCCCTATGCAGGGCTGAGATTGCGTAAAGGCCCGGCCTTCCTACTGATTTTTCAGGGTAGGGCGGGCCTCTCCAAACATTTTACAGAAGTAGAAAGCCGTACATTTTTTCGAAAACTTTTTGGGTTCAACAGTTTTTCCAAAATTTGAAAAATGTTTGAATGGCTTGTAACATTATAAGTTACGTCGTAAGGTTAAGAAAAATATCGAGAGATGTCCAAAATTTCAAGGAATGTTAAAGAATTTTATAAGATTTCCAAAGATATCAAGGTTTTTAAAAGAACTTGACCAGATTTAAGCGATTTTACAGGAAATCCACTTATTTCGAAGTATTTACAGGATTTTAAAGATAGTAAGATATTTTAGCTGGTGCTAAAGAATTTCAACGATTGTCGAAAAATTTTTCAGGATTTCCACATGTTTTCAGATCTATTTTAAGAAATGTCTAGAAAACTCTAGAAAATAAATAAATTAAAACAAAATTTTGAGTGATTTTAAAGTATTTCAGAGAATCTCACAAGATTTAAATCATTTTATTGAGTCTCCGAGGATTTTAAATATTTCTAGAGATTTAAACGTTTTTTTACAAAACATTAATCAATAAGTTGATTCGAATTTATTAAGGGATTTCAAATAATGTTTACTCATTTCATTGGATTTGTACGATTTCCAAAGACTTCAATGTATTTCAAGCGATTTCAATGAATTTCTAGCGAATTTCAGGAACGTTCAAACATGCTAAAGAATTTTAAGAGATTTCAAAAATTTTACAAAAATTGTAATCTTGAACTGAAGAATCCCGATATAATTTTTTATTATACAATACATAGAAAAAGTCCATCCTCAAAAACACACCGGTTTGGTGTTGTTTTGAGTTGCAAAGAAATGTACACCGGAGAATGAGATTGCAGCTATGTTCAAGTTACAGTTTCACCATCCAAATATTCCCATTTTGAGAAAAAAATTCTTAATTCGAGAGCATAAAAAATGCGCTGCAACTACAATGATCCCACTGTTTTTCTGTGTATAGTTTAAAAAACATATAGCTTCAAATACTTCAGTATTCTTCTATAAACTTTTTTTATACATACGTATTATGTAACACAAATAGCTTAAACCGCTATTTCGAACAGAATAATCATCATCCTCAATCCACGGATGGAGCTGAGGAACGTTCATTAATTACTTAAGGACAATTTTTGCACATTCCACGAGATTTCATTTCATTTTTCATAGATTTCACGAGATTTCAAAGAACACGGAAAGATTTTGACGGAGTTTTATCAGTTTTAAGAGATTTAAAGAAATTTCGAAGTGTTTCAAAAGAAGTTACGGTACTTTTATCCAAGAGATAAAAAATTTTTATTTGAAGGGATTTTATGAGATTTAAAAATATTTGCAAAGATTGCAAAGGATTTTAACGAATTTCACGGTATTTCAAAAGATTCCAAACTTCATCCACAGATTTTAGAGGATTTGGTCAGATTTCAAAAGATTTTATGGAATTTCAAAAGGATTCCAAATGATATAAGGTATTTTAAGGGATTTCAAAAAACTTAAATGGTTTTTAAAATACCTTGAAATGTTTTAAGTGATTTTGAGAGATTTGGAAAGATTCACGAAGATTTAAAATATTTCAATGAAGTTTAAGTAATAGTAATAGTAATAGTTTTAATTCGAAGGAATCTCGTGATATTTTGAAATATTTCACAGAATTTTAAGGATATTGATAGATTTTTAGAGATTGTAAGGGATTTCCTCAAGTTGTGAAGGGTTATAAGGAATATTCATAGAATTTTGAAGATGTCAGGCGAATCAAGGATATAAAAAGATTTCATGCATTCTTAAAGAATTTTAACAGATTTCCACTGAGCTTAATCGTTTTACAGGATTTTCAAAAGACTGAATGTGTACGATATCGATGGAATTCAAAGGATTTCAAGCAATATATAGCATGATAAAAAAAAGTTGAACAAATAATGATATAATGCATATAATATCGTAAGAAATTAATTTCAAGAGGCAAAACCAGTTTCAGCTAGCACATAAAAAAATGATTAAAAGAGAAAACTTGTGTCAGAAATTCTTTGTACCCCCTCCCCCCTGAGTAAAGATTTGTAGGATTTTCCGGACCTCCCTTTTAGAGTCACGTGACTTATGAAAGCTCCCATAGACACTGCGTTTCCAGAAACCATCGAATTGCTTTGCATTGATACAACTTGACGCAAATATAATTGAAGATGTGTAATGAAATCGTGAGGGAAAAGTAATTTATGTATTTAGAAACAAATGCAAAGCATTATGAAAAATACATCAAAATTGTTCAGAGAAAGTAAAAAATTTGTCCTACTAAAAACTGCGTCACTGATTTTATTCAAACAGGACGCTCGTTCAATTGCCATAAGAAGAAGAAGCTTCAGCAATGGTTATTATTGTTGTTGGAAGTGGTATTTGCTCCTTAGCATTCTATCTAGTTCATATAAGTGCAAGGACAGTCAATCTTTCATATTACCTTTAAAACCTTCTCATTGCGCAAGAGCGTTACGGAATATATGCGTGATTGTTAATTGGCTGATGTCTCCTGTTGACGAATGGTGATACTATCACTGCCGGAAACGATGTGCTGATGGGAATTTATACGTCACAAAGTTTGTATGTGAACCTGTTCTGATTCTGAATCAGGGAGGACAGTAAAAAAGAATAAATTTTTATTTCTTGAGCACCGTACCAAATTAATTTTAAAATTGTTACGTTTAAATTTCGGAAAGCATTTCCTGTTTCATTATGAGGAAAAAAATCAATTTTAATGCGAGAAACTGGAGAAAAATGCACATAAATGTTTTCGAACGACTCTGTGAAACCCAAATTAAAAAATGGCAGCCCTTTGAGGGGGAAAATTTATTACTTGAACGATTATACAGAGCCAAAAACGTTTAATTTGACTAGAAAATTCAGTTGAAGGTGAGGGCTTACTTTGTCAGTATGGAGTTACGTGTCATATAGCGGGACAAATTCCCGATATTTCAAGCCCAGGATGAACTCCCTAGGTTGAAAAATGAGTCCCCGAGGCACTTTTGAATTTGGAACTTCGGAAACCAGCTTTTCCAGAAAAATGCATCTAAAGCTGACAAGTGCCTTAAATGCACGTGTCATATATTTTCTTCAAACATAAAATTTACCCACTATCATTCTCTTCCGGGAAATAAGTATAATTTCATTAGATGAGAATATATTGACGTACGATTTCCCATCGAAATCTCAAAATCCATACTTTCGAAATTTGTTTACAGAAACGAAAATATCTCCTAAATCACGACCGAAAAAATGGACCCTTCTCTCGCGGAACGATTTCTTTCATTAATTACATCCATTTGATGCTTTGCAACATCAAGAAAAGACTCATCCCAGCATCTTATCGGAAGACTGCGTTTTATCCAACCACACACTTTTCCGTACCTTTCAGAGGCGTGCCTGGATAAAAAGCACAAAGAAAAAAATTTGTAGTTCAAACAAATAAATACTGAAAAATCATAACACTAGAACTAAAATATATTTGAATCAAGTAGTTTTTGTTTTTGTAACAGCCAACTGTAACCTTTCAAGGATTCAAGGCTTCAATGGTTTTCATATCTTTGAATCAGCTTTATGAGGGCACATCAAGTACAAGTAATTATGTATATATTTCAGAGTGCGCAGGGAGATAAAAGGCAGTCTTGCGATAATGATATTGGAATTAATTATTTTTCAGTGTTGCCTGATTTCGAATAAAAGTACGATAACAACATGATAACAACAAAAATTTATTTTTCGTTGCCTGAGCGGTATTTCTGTTTTCCATTTTGCTGACTTCCTTGCGGCTCCGTCACTGGGTGTTAGGAGATCACGAAAATACTCCGCTATCTCTAGGCAGCACTTGAGTCCATATACGACTTTGCGAAATGCGAATTTGAGCCGCTTGGAACGTATGCCTACCTAGATATATAGTTAGAGTCACGATGCGTGCAGTGCATGCGTGCACGAGTCAGAGTGCTGTCACGCACACTGCAGTGAAAGATCTTATCTTGGCCGAAGTGGCCTCGCCATTATCGTGATCTATATATATATGAGAATGAGAAAGAAGGAGGGAGGGGGGGGAGAGGCTTAACGGTGTATGTCCAGCGCAGCCAGGCTCAGGGGCCTGATTGTTGCAGTTGCTGTTTGCTTCTACAAAGTTATTCGAAAATCGTTCAATTAACCCCTGAAATTTCTGTGGGGTTGCATTCTAACTACCTCGCGTTTATACCACAAGGAGCACACTAAACATTCCACCCCTCTAGATACCGAGGGCATTGATACAACTGCCCTGCCGCAAACATTTACTCAGCTAGTGGACAAAATAGTTTCAGCACTGATTTCTTCTCATCAATATTAGTTTGGAATTCGGACTTGAGGTCCATGTTGAATTGATCACTAAAATTTTCAAGAGGAGCCACATGAAATTGATCGATCTAGTTTTTTCTTTTCGTGCAATTCCACACTATTTTATTAATCTTACTCAAAAAAGATACTTGAATTTAAATGACATAGGCGTTTATCCGAGACATTTAAGTTCCGGCATGATCATTTTAGAGTAAATAAGCTTGAACGAATTAACATTTTTAATGGTTGATTTTACGACATATACTTCATCCTCCGTTCCTTCTTCGCAACTCATCTTAACACAATGCGATATCCTCCTCGTCTTCATTATCCTACTCCTGGGTATCTCCGTCCTCCTCCTTTTCCATTAAACCTTCCTCACTTTTCCTTCTTCTCCACATCTTTCATCACTTAATAATATTAATAATTATTTTCCACCATCTCCGTATTTCACTTTCCATTTTTCTGATTCCAATTTCAATTTCAGTACTTCCAATAGTTTGTTCAAAATTTCAATATTTTATGTTAGCTTTTTGGTAGTTTATTTAATATTTATGAGAGAGCATTTACATACCTCTCCTACTCTTCTCCTTATTCTCAGTTTCGACCTAATCTTTATTTTCCTCTCCTCATTGTCTTCATTATCTTCTTTCACTCCATCATTCACATCCATCTCTACCTCCTCCTGGTCCTCATTATTCTTCCAATCCTATAATTTTGCTTAATCTTTCTCTATTTTATTTTATTTTAATAGGCTTTCTCCTCTTTCTCATAATTTGTCATGGTTCCTCCTTCTTGGTTTCCTTGATTTCATTATCCTCTAATCCTATTCTTTCACTTCATCTTTCTCCGATTTCTTTCCTTCCTTGTTCCGGTTCCCCCTCTCTCATGATCCTGCATCTCATATTTTTCCTGATGTTCCCTGTCCACATAATTTGACACCCCATCCTCCTCCTGGTTTCCTTTTGCCTCGTTATCCTTAAAATTCTATTCTTTCACTTCATCTACCTCAATTTCCTTGTTCTCTTTCTTCTTATCTTCCACGTCATTTCTCGCTTGATCTTCCTCCTCCTCATCTTCCTTATAATTTTTCACCCCATCCTCCTCCTTGATTTCTTTGATCTCATTTTTCTCCCTATCTTATTCTTTCACTTCATCTTCCTCTAATCCATTTACCTCTTTCCTCTCATCATCTTCTACCTCATATTTAGCCTGATCTTCTCCCTCTTCATCATTTTCCACTCGATTCTTCCACTCGTCTACTTTTACCTCAAAATTTCCCCAGTACTATTATTTCACTCCATCTTGCTCCACTATTTCTGCTACCTTCTCTTCGTGTCTGTCATCATTTTCGACGTTATATTTCGCTTGATCTTCATCTTCCTTCTCATCATCTGCTACTAGTAAATTACAAATTTGTAGATCGTAAAATTAATTTTATTGTTTGAGTAAAATATTTGTCTAAGATAGAACTGACCTACCACAAACAAAGCGCATAGAGAGCTGAGCGCTTGAGTAGAGCATCCGAACGCAGCTACTTATGCTTCAGCGGTGGCAATTGTTTTCGATGCATATCCGGAGTTATTGCTGTTTATTTTTAAATGTGTATATGTGAAAAATATATTGCACCTCTAAAAATGTAGACAATTTTTATGTTCCGATAACTTTAAGGGGGGATCCTGCTTTAGAAGGCTAAGAAAATCGATTTTTTTTTTATTGATTAAATCTATTCCTAGTATATCTAAGAATATGTATCTAAAGTTAGAGAGGCTAATTTGCAGTATTTTCAAAGATACAGTACTAAATGCGGTGGGTGGGGTGTCGAGCAGGTATACGAGCGCTCGGGCAGATGGAGCGCGCGCTTCACCCCTCGGTCTAATAACTCCGAACTGTGTACCTGAAAAGGTTCAACGGTCCTTCGAAACAATATTTTGAATTCGTAAAAGTGGAGCAGGAAAAGCTGATTAGCCATTATTACTGTAAGTAATAAAAAATTAACAGGTTTTCTGAACGTAAACTTTGAAGCCCTTGAAGCGCGTTGTCTCGAGTTTTCGTTTTTACTATTTTTCTAAACTGGCGGGCGTGATTGCAAGGAAACTAGATGACCAATCAAAACGAACCAAGGCTTGTTAGCTTCAGTTTTGTATTCTCTTCTATTTGAACCAAAAATATGCATGAAAAAAAATTTCTAAACAACTTTTTTAGCATGTTGAAATGAGTTTTTGTTGTTGCAAACAGCACATTTTTTTCAAACTTGAGAAAAATTTTTGATTTCACAATTTTTTGGGGGTTTTCTTGATTCACATAGAAGAAAAATATATGAAAATAAAAATTTTCTTTGATTTTTAATTTCTGACAAAAATTACGAGTTCCATCTTTCCCTTCGATTACCGACTGCAATTGCAAAGTACTGCACAAATGTGCATAAAAATCAGCTGCGTTTGAATATTTTTCTCTCAAAACCCTAAAGCAGGATCCCCCCTTTAGCGCGTTTTTCTCGAAACAACGTTTTTGCGCTGTGCGTGCACGATTTCTCAACAAGTTTTCAAACGATTACTTTCAAGTTTGCTACGTTTATTCTAAACGTAAATATCTGTGACATGACAAAGCGGTTTTAAATGTTTTAAATTTTATCATAGTTAAATTAACAAAAGAGGGCGAAAAAACACGATTTTTTGAAATTTTTTGTTTAAACTGCCGCCATTTTGTTATTTTGCGAAATGAAAAAATCCGGTTTGTCACGTCAGAGCTATGGTCTTGCCATGGTCTTGCCTTTTTTAGATACTTTTTTTATTGTTGAATAATACGTAAACTAAATAATGATTTTATGTAAAAAATGGGGTTTTTAAACATTGAGACAGCATACACGAACACTGAACATTTTATTTAATTATATAAAGTAGTTGTTGAGAAAAAAATTCTTGAAAATCACCTTTTTTGCCGAGATAGGAGAATGACCCATCAAATGCAACATGACATAAGGATATACTCATTTCTAGCTTCTAGGTTGATCGGATTGACTTTTGCATTGGGTTAATCTTACGTAGGCACGCATGTTGCTCATGAATTCAGAACTGCGACATCTGCTCGTCAAGAAGAACGAGGTCTTTCGTGACTTGAAAATACACGGAAACGCGGAAGAAAACTCTTGCGAACAAGCACGCTTAAAACATAATCAGCCAAAATCGTGCTTTTCGGGCTTTGACTAGGTGAACCAGTAAGTGACTCAACTAAAACAGCGTTAGTGTATTGACTAGGTGCAGGTAGGCGGAGCCAAGCAAGTAATTGCAGGCAGCGCTCGCAGTGGCGAAACTAAGAAGTTTCCTCGTGCTACGAGATGCATCTTCAACGTTGCTTAATATACCTTCTGGATCGAAAATTCATCCCTTTTGTTAACATTTTATCTTTTTTGATTAAAAATGCACCTCTTTCTTCGATGAAGTTGATGGTTTTTGAATTAAGGTTTCATTTGAATTGAAATGAATTGAAATACATTCACGAAATTGCAATTACATTGTATATTTATATATAAACAATAAGTTGAGAAAAATTTCGCTTGAAAGTGAGGAGGTCCCTGGCCCGGCCTTTACTTATTGTTTTGAGAGTGAAGTGCAGGTTTTAAAGATAATTTTGCAAAGGGCAGCACACAACTGATGAATGATGACGGACGACAACACGTACGATCAGATCACTACTCATACTGAGTAACCAGTGCACCTCACTAACTAAACAAATGACGAAATTGCACTGAGTGAATCAGTGAAATCTCACTGATTGTCAGTGACACACTGCCCTAGGCCATGACGCTAAGAAATTGAGGTTCTGGATAGAATAAGGTGACATGACATTTTTTGGCTAGAGCACAATACAATCTCGTTGTTTATAAAAGTATATTTACAATTTTAATTTTTTCTAAATTTAAGCAATGTAGGAAATTCACTTGAATCATATAACAAATTTAACCAAAAATTGTACATCTCCTTATTCGATCCAGAACCTCAATTGTTAGAACAATTTGAAAAATATTATTGATATAATAGACTAACAGAAACCGTAACATGTATTTGATTCCTCTTGATAATTTTAGCAGTAAATTCCACATGGACGTTCAATACGAACTGAATTATTAGAATTCAATGAGAAAATCCACTTATTTTTCGTCAAAAGTTTATTATTTTTCGTTGAAAAGTCTACTATTAAATTTTTGGTTCGGAATTCATCCCGTTTGGTTAAAAATTCGACTATTTATTGAAAATTTAATTATATTGTTAAACAGTTATCTTCCTTGGTAAAAAATTTGACAACTTGATTGACAGTTGAACTTCTTTGTTTAAAATTCATTTTTGGTTGAAGATTTATCTCTGTGGTTGAAAATTTAACTGTTTCGTTTAACTCTTTTGTTGAAATTGAACTATTTCGTTGATAATTCGTATTTTTTGCTTGAATTCAATTGTTTTTTATTGGAATAAAAAAATTTCTTTGTTCAAATATCAACTGTTACATTTTTCGCTGAGAATTAATATTTTTTATTTGGAAATTCAACTACTTCATGGCAAGTTCAACTACTTCGTTAGAAATTTTTTTTTTTTTAAGATTCTTCATTTTAGTTGCAAATTCGTCTGTGCTTGAAAACTTAACAATTTTGTTATACTAGTTGATTGGAAATTAACTCTTTTGTTGAAAATTGTTCCTTTCCAGTAGAGAACTAATCTTTTGGTGCACAATTCATCTTTTTGGTTGACAATGTATCTATTTGGCTAAGAATTGATTTTTTTTTGGTTCAAAATGCAACTGCTTGGTTCACAGTTTGAGTACTTTGTTCAAAAAAAATATTTTCTAAAAATTTAACCATCCATTTTTGGTTGACAATTCAGGGTGTCTACTGTGCGGGTATTAAAGGAAATCCGTAAATTTAAAAAAAATCAGAAAATCCGGGAATTGTCATTGATTTTATTTTTGATGTGGAAAGTGCATTTCATTTTCTTATAATTTATCATTTTCCATTGCCCCTTTGAGTTATCTGTGCTGCTTTTTTCTAACTTAAAATTGAAATTCTTAAAAATGATGAAAAAAATAAAACATATATCTTTTAAGCGTCGCAACCCACTATGCATTGTATGCATGCTTCTATAGTAAGACGGACCTTATATTTATAAGCAGGAAAAGGCAGATTTTGACCGGAAATTTCGTGGGGAAAATGTAGTAGATACCCTGGAATTCATCCCTAATGAATTAAAAATTGAACTACTTGGAATGTAATTCACCATTCTGTTAAATATTCCTCCTTTTAGGTAGAAAATTAAGCTTGCTTGTTGGAAATTCATCTTTTTAGTTGAGGATTTAATTTTTTTTTTTTTCAATGAGTATTTTTTCTTTAGTTCCGCTGATCTCGTTTTTTTGTATGTTAAAAATTAATTTTTAAATATTTTTTAGTTGAAAATTCATGTATTTTGTTTGAAAATATTCGTTTTTTTTGTGTAGAAAATTAATTTTCTTTGGTGAAAATTCATCTTATATAGTAATAAAGTCATCTTTCTTGGTTGAAAATGAACTTTTTAGTTAAAAATTTGAATGAATTTTTATCTTTTTTTGGCGAAAATTCATCCTTTTTGGTAGGAAAGTCATCTTTTTTAGTTGAAAAGCCAACTAAGAATGCTTAGTTGAAGAAAATAGTTAATCCAACTGCCATATTAATGTTTGTGGGTAACTAAATTCTTACTTAGGTTTACTACTTAAACCATTTAAGGTAACTAATGAAAGTACAATGAGGCCTTAGGGAACTAAGGTGAGTAGTTGGAATAATTGTTTTCATCTTTACTACTTTTCCCATTCAGATTAATTAAGAATTTTATTTGAAATAAAAAATTTCTTATTTAATGCAACTGAGAAAAGTAGTTAAAGTTATTACAAGTCGTTACAGTTATTCCAACAACTCATCTTAGTTCCCGAAGTCCTCAGCAGTGTATGTTTCTTCCTTAAATTAAATGGTTTAAGTATTTAACCCAGCTAAGAATTTAGTTACCCCCGAATAAGAAAGCAATTGGTTTTACTATATTCCCCAACTAAGTGAACTTAGTTGACGGGTTTCCAGAAAATTTGGTCAGTGTATAGTTCAAAATTATCATTCTTGTTTAAAATGCAACTGTCTTTCAAAAATTCGTCTTTTTGGTTTGAAAATTGAACTATTTGGTTAAAAGTTTAACTATTTTTTTTAAATCCGTTTCTTTTTCTTTGTTCAAAATAATAATAATGGTATCCACATTAATTTGATTCAATAGTATATTGGCCATAATCATAGACAAGCGAATGCGAGTTCGCATAAGTGGAGTACAATTATGAGCCCATAATACTCCTAGGCGTATCATGGAGACATTATCGTACTGCGCCCATGCGCATTCGCTTTCGTTTCTTCTGTTGTGTAAATTGCTACTCTTAGCACTAGAAAGACGCTGATAATATGTGTAAATCATTCCTGCATTACATAAAGGAATTTGCTCTCCTCTTTTCGTGAAAAATCACCCTATGTCCCCTTTTTTGAGAACATTTTGGGCTTGAAGTCTGATATTTTTATATATTTATTTAGTTTGGATCGATTATCCATGACTACGTTTCTTTTGGGGAAGGCCCCTTCACTGTAAGAAATAATTGGATGGTACACGCATGATTCTGGTTATTCCAACCATATTGTATTACTCGCTCAGCTGCTATCATATGAAATGACTACTTACGCATAGCATTATGATTCCGTATTATAGCTTGACCAAGAAGATTTTATGCGTGAAGTATCCTAAATCGTATTCCTAAGTTATAGACATACTACAAATGAAGTCCTTTGAAGTTTTCTGTAGAGTTCGACTGGCAAAACAATTTTTTACATCAACGTAATTTGGGGTTATATAATATTTTAACAGTCACTTGAACTACTCATAAAAATCAAGAGTTTGTAGTGTGTTTATAGATAAAATTTATATTCCTCTACCAGGAAAAACGCACTATCCTTCAATTTTCACTAAAAAAACTTTTATTAATCGGACATTTATCTCCAATTTGTTAATCAACGAATGTAATACGAAACGCGCGAACAAGTGCACAAGCTTCGCTATAGATTGTGTCAAGTCGTGCTGGATCGTGGGTAACGGGCGAATGAAGCTTTCGTTCAGCTAAAAGTTGGGCTGATCCAGCCATACTCTGGATGGCTGTTTATTGGAAAAATTGAATTCACAAATCAAACATACTACCTTATATCCACAATGTATTCGTGTACCTCCTATATGTATGTTTCGAAATAGAAAGACCCATGGTTAAAAGGGAAATATTTTTGGATTGACTCAGATATAAATTCTCAACTATAATCGTATAGCTAATAATCTCCAAGTATTTCTTACAGTGTTCCTCTCGTTAAATGTGGTCGCAATTTTATGATTTTCTGCATCATGCAAAGTTATTGTGCATGTCACGTAATAAAAAAAATGGGAACAATTTTCTGCGCAGAGGAATTACCTTCGTGAATTACGTTCTGGTCATTTAACTCTACTACGCCACTTCATCATTAAAACTTCACTCTGCCACTTACTGCTAAATATTAAATTAGGATTGTAGGTGCCTCATGTGCTTGCTTTAAAGAAGTTTTCGAGTTTACGACAGCTAACGCTCCTAGCGGGAAAGTTTCTTGTGCGTAGGCAAGATCCAACACAATTACAGGACGAAGCAGACTTCATGTCACGCAGTACCTAGGTATTACCTACCATCCTCCCCCACAACTGTTATTAACCTCCCTCTTGAATCAAAACTTGCTTGCAACAAAGTGAAAAAATAGCGTTATGCTGTCAGACTTACACAGCAATTGAAAGAAACGCTGAATATCTGTCCCACTATCTGGACAATAGCTATAACTAGTTAATGTACTTTCATAAAGGACATATGTTTAGAACTATAGTTCAAAGTTATAATTTATCGCGGTCATTTTCGCTGGAGGAAATAAAAAAAGTTAGGCGAGTTACGTTTGTGATAACCAGTCCGATAAAATGAAAACTTTTTAACCACAATATAAGAGGTAATAATAAAAAATGGAAGCTAATTACTACTTAGAAAGTAACTCTCATTTTTTAATAATCCGGGTTTTTCCCCCCTATTAATTTTTCATTTTCCCTGACCATTAATATCTAAATAACAAAATTCTTATTTTGTATCATTTTTTATATAAAATATTTTTAAATAGAATACAATTTGTCTTATTTAAAATTGTTATTTAAATTGAAAAGATGACCAAAAGTGACTAATATCTAACCCAAAGAGTTAATAAAAGTGACTAATGTGCATTAATAATGTGCCTAATGTTCTGTTCAATTGAAAAAAATTAAAAAGAATTTGGTGAAATTTCTAAGGATTCCATGTGAATTTTGACGAATTAAGGATCAATTCATAAGACTTGAAAACAGTTTAATTTAAATTCAAATGAATTGGAAAAGATCTGAAATATGCAATTAACTTAATTAAAATTGGAAATAATTTGGGTGAATCTAGGGGAAATAAGAAGAATTCGATGAAGTTCATAAAAATTCAACGTGAATTAAAAAAATTAAAAATATGAAAAAGGTAATTGAATTCAGTAATTTTTAAATAGGTTTAGAAAAATATAGAGGAATTCCAAAGAACTTGATGAAATGCTAAAGAATTCAAAGAGACTTTAAAAAACTTCAGGATGAATGAAGCAAAAACTAAAAAAAAAATCCATTGAATTTAAAATGAATCTTATAAAAACCCTTGAAGTCTTTTTAAATATTTCAAACCCTTATGTGTATGTCCCGTAAAATCGGCCCATATCTTCTGAAATTCTAGAAAATTCTTTACAAGCACATGGAAATTTGTTTAAATCTCTCTAAATCCTTGGTAATCCCTTAAAATTTTCGAAGTCTCTCTAAAACCGATTGGGATCTTTTAAAATATCTGCCAATATTTAAAGCTCTTTAAGATCTCTTCAAATTATTGAAGTCAATTCAAAAATCCTTAAAATCTTTTCAAATTCCCTGAAACCTTTTAAATCCTTTTAAATCTTTTAAAATCCTTTGAAATATTGTCTATCTCTTTTAATCTCTATACCTGTATTTTTTTCAAATCGGTCAACATTAATCCGTGCCACGGGGCTTTTAAAATTAACATGGGGTTTTAAATTCGAAAAGCTCGTTTGTCGAAAAAAAAAGTACTTGTTATTAAATTTTTGTAAATTAAAGTCTGGTCACCTCTTGAGGAATGTCCAAGGAATGATTTTCACTCATTAAACTTCAGTTTAGACACCCCCAAGCCCTATGTAGTGTGCTGGGAAAAATGCCCAAAAAATGCAAAATAATAGTTTTTTGTAAAATTCATGCTAAAGACTGTATTTTTTTAATTTTCTCAAAATTGATTATTTTTATTTGTTAAGTCACAAGTTTCGAAGTATTTTTAACTAATTTTTGATTGTTTAAATAATTAATATTTGTTTAAACAAACTTTTTTCGCCTGTAAATCGTGAAAAGTTATTATTGTTCCAGATAAATTATAAAGTTGATGAATTTCAAGAAAAATATTTCTTCTTTAATATATTTGATAATTATTTAAATAATTTTTTCCCCTCTAAATCATGAGAAGTTATTATTTTCTTAAAATAATTATACAATTATTAAACAATTTTGAGAGTGATATATGTTTTGAACGATATTTAGTAATTATTCAAACAATATACATTTGTTTAAACAATTTTCCCCGGTAAATAATAAAAAGTTATATTCTGGAATGAATTACATAATTAACAAGTATGAAGAGTATTATATTTGTTTGACGCTATTTAGCAACTATTTAAACCATTTTTATTTGTTAAAACTATTTTTGTGCTTGTAAATTAATTAAACCGTTTTCATTAGTTAAAAAAAATTAATTTCCTGTAAATCATAATAGGTTCATGAATGTTAAGAGTGATAACTATTGCGAAAGACAGTTTGCAATTATTTAAACGAATTATAATTTACTTGCGCCTTTTCATAGGAAAGGTGGAAAAAATTCTATTTTCTTTGTATCTCTTATACTATATATTATTATTATTCATGATTTTTTTACTACAGAACTTATACCCTAATGTTTCAAACAATAATTATTTTTCAAACAATTTTGTTCAGTTATGTCATTAACAGTTATTTTTTCAGATCGATTTCATTGATCAATAAATTCTGATTAATAAGCGAGATAGTGTAAGAGATTCGAAAAAAATAGAATTTTCTCCATCTTCCCTATGAAATAGAGAATGAAATTAATTGTTTAAATAATCCCAAACTGTCTTCCACAAAAAATATCACCTCTCCCTTTTTACTCGCGACATTAATTCCAAAAAAATAACTTTTCACGATTTAGGGGTTCAAAAAATTGTTTAAGTAAATGAAAATGATTCAAACAATTTTCCAGTATCTCAAAAAAAATTAAAATTAACATTCATAAATTGTATCATTTGTCTCAAAAAATAATAACTTTTTACGATTTACGGGACAAAAAATGGTTCAAACCAATAATAATCGTTTAAATAATTAAAAATCAGTTTTAAAATACTCGGAAACTTGTGACTTATCGAATAAAAATAATTAATTTTGTGAAAATTAAAAAAAATACAGTCTTCAGCATGAATTTGATATGAAACTGCTACTTTACATATTGTTGGTCATTTGCTGGGCACAATATTTTAAAATATGATAAAATTTTTGAAATTATTCAAAATCTTTTGGAAATGCCTTAAAATATAAAAAAAAATCCTACGACATCCCTTAGTTCTTGTGAATAAATTCTTTGAAAACCATTAAAATATTACAAAATCACGTGAAATTGCATAAAATCTGATATTTTCTGCAATCTTACAAAATTGATTAAAATACCTTGAGAGCTTTAAAAATCTCTTAAAATCATTAAAATCCTTAGAAAACTTACAAAATCCTCAGGAATCTTTTAAAATATCCTATAACCTTATAGATTCTATAAAATCGTTCCATATACACATCTTCCGAAATTTTAGAAAATTCTTTAAACCCCATGGAAATTTGTTTAAATCTGTTAAAAATGCCTTTGAATCTTTTAAAATACCCTAAAATATTTCAAATCCTTTGAATTCTTTTGAAATCCCTTCAAATTATGGAAATCCATGGATAATTCTTCGAAATCTTTTATTAAAATACCCGAAAATATTTTAAATATTTTGAGAAATCTGTTGATATCCCTTGAAACTTTTCAAAGCTCTTGGAAATTTATTGGAATTTTTAAAAAGACCCTAAAAACTTTTAAATACTTTTAAAATCCTTTAAATTATTGAAAGCTGTTTAGAATTTTAGGAATATTTTTAAGGACCTTAAAATATTTCAAAATAATTCAAGACAATTCAGAAATAGGTATAAACCTGAATTTAATAATGGTTAACTCATGGGTTAATTTATTGAAAGAAAAGTGACTAAAGTGATCTTTTTACGATAAAAAGTTTCTCAAGTGAGTGTGCGGGGCCCTGATTATTCCTGATAGTTATTTAAAGTGCTTTTTACCGAAATTCCCTAACTTCTGCATTCTACATTGAAAACTGAGTAGAAAAGTATTATAGAGGTTTTGGTATGGCAGAAAATTGATTTTATTCTTCATTAAAGCGTGTTTGCACTGGATTGGATGCTACTGTGTGATTGAATAAACAAATTTTTGGAACGAAAAATGCAAAATTGGACAAATTGTTGATGTACTTTGTTAATAAAAACTACAGTTAATATTTCAATATTTTCTAATAGATTGTCTGAGACGTTGAGGAGATATTTAAATTTAATTTCCTAATTTGTTATGCCCATGTTAGCCATTACAGGGTTCTACATTTTATTATGAGAGCCGTTCCAGTATATTTGGATCATGCAAACTCTGATATGAACGATTCAGCCACACAAGTCTATAAATCAGGAATATGATTTGGGATACTTTACGGATAAAATGTTCTTGGTCTAGCTATAATACGCAATAATTGCATTCAGTGTACAGTTTTCATATGTGATGAGAAAGGTAATTCAGAAGTGCACAGTGTCACTAATAAAGGATAAAGGCACTACAATAAGGCCACCCAGTGCGAGCGAGATTTGAGGCATTTCGCCGAGGGTCTTTAAGGGAGGGAAGTAACATTTTTTTTCTTTTCCCACTCTTACCCACAGGATACGACCTGTATACGCAAGAACGCAGCGCCGATCTTGCAACAAATCTATTTCCACGGTTAACAAAAACAGAAGACACGCCGTGCTGGGTAATGAACTAATCTAGCCGAGCTCTCTCGACCGCGAGGGAACGATGACGGGGGAAAGGACGAAGGAAGAAGGACTTTTGCCGCAGCTTAATAACATGAGTTTTTCATGGGTGGCTGAAGTAAACGCAGAAGAGAGTGGAGGGAGAAGCGATTCGAGGAGAGAAACGCAATGAGGGAGAGAGATGTGAAACAGAATAAGCAGGAGAGAGATAGAGAGGAGAAAGAAATGTCTTGGAGAGTTATAGCAAACTCCCCGTGACGACTCGTGCAAGGACATAATAAACGCTGCATAAATAATTAAGATACGGTGACTTGATAGCCTAAATTACCTGTTGTTAATCACACTTAGGTTATCGCTGCATTTTTAATGTTAACATATTCTTTACATCCTTGTGCTCGCACCTGAAATATTAAAATGTAATTTATGCAAATATATCTTTCGAGCAAACACTGTAGGAAACATGTTCAACATGATCCGACCGATTGGAGAGTTATTATTAACTTAATTCCTAATTGATTACAATTGAAATAAATTTATCGTCTTTAAGAAATACTTAAAGCTCTCACATAAATAGCAGTCAACAAATAAAAATTGAAATGTTTAAAAAGAAATGCAGGAATTTAAAATTGATTCTTATATACGTTCTTATAAAAATTACCTCATCACACATTGGCAAAAGAATTTGTAAGAATATTTGTATTGTGCCATTGAGTAAAGTTGCTTATCTGTAAAGTACACATGCGCGTCCATTGCGTTGATTCGCAAAATAGATATTTGGAAGTGCGAATGCGCCAACATCACGGAGTCTGCTGGATTGAAGCATTTTCCACATCGCTTAGAGGCATCGAAGTCCTCACTTTTCAGATGGGTATCAAAGAAAAATATACTTCAAGTCAAATGTTACAATTACTTAGAAGTGAGAATAGTAGTTAGTATAGAACGATTTTACCTGTGGGAAAAATTTAATACAGCCGCTAGTTGAGTCGTCCGAGGAACACCCAGGCTTTAGATCTTCTTTATACTCCAGTGTAGATACCGATTTATTTATTGGTAAAAAAGGCTGGAAATTAGTATAGAAACGACGGATAAACTTTCAAGTCGATGGCTCGTAAACGCGGCCTCAGCAACGCTAATTGCCGCTTCAAAACTCTGCCGCTAAACCACCACGCCGCAAACGGTTCTAACCGTGGCAGTCACGGATTAACGTAGTCACGTGCCTCGGTTCTTCGCATATTTGGAAACTCTTTGAATAATTGCACCCCTATCGCTGTATCAATATAGGCAATATGAAAATAATTTTTGAGAATATTTTCAATTGGAAATGCTACCCTGTATATAGAACTTCTTACCCGTAAAAATTTAATACACTTTATTCCTTGAGGTGTTGTATGATTTCGCGATATTTTATCTCTGCATCCTTCATCACATAATAATATTCCCTATTATATTTCACTCCATCTGCCTTCATCTCCTAATTTTTCTGATTCCATGTTAAATATTGATACTTCCAATAGTTTATTCAATATTCGTAATGATTTATTTTACATTTTCAATAGTTGATTAATTCACGACTTCCTTCACGTCCTCCGTGTCCTATTCTTTCACCTCCTCTTCCAACAATCCTAGTTCTTCATTCAATATTTCTCCACTTTTTTTTAACCTTCTCATCCTAATCTTATACTATTCCTTATTTCATATTATGAAAAGATTTCACCTTTGCCACTTTTTCAAGAATCGAGAATGTTTTCGGAAAAGATAGTACAAATATTATATTGAATAAACTGACCTAACCAAAAACGTAGAAATAAAATTTTAAAAGTATGTTTTTGGATAAAAGTACAATCTTATACTACTCTCTTAAACTGAACCAGTGAAATTTTCATTGGATGAATCAGTATTTTGAAATATAACTGATTAAACTGATTGTCAGTGACACACTTCTGGCTATTTCAACCAGTGAGGTTTCACTGAAAATCAGTGAAATTTCACTGGTTGGTTTTAAGAGAGTACCCTAACCAAGAACATTGACCCACATTTTTATACAAGTTTATTGAAAAGATAATACATATTGAATCTACTAACCTAACCATAAAACATAGACCAACATTTTTGCACACTAATATAGTTTTATTTACAACCCTAAAAATAACCTTTTTCCATTACCCACTCCAAGTACGACGTTTTTTCTTCCGCTTCCTCCAGGTATCACATTTTTCTTCCCATCCCCTCTTAGATGCCACCTTTTTCCCTTCACTCAACCCCAGATAACACCTTTTTTCTTCTACCTCTTCTCCCAGATACACTCTTTTCCCTTCCACCAATTCCAAAAAACACATTTTTCCTTCCATCTATAAGATTTCACCCACCATCAAATATATATTTTCTGACACACCTCATCCCAGATACAACTTTTGCTCCTGTACCGTCCCGAAATATCACATTTTCCTCCCATCCCGTGAGATACCACCTTTTCCCCTCTCGACGCCACCGTCTCTACTATTTTAGGAATCCTCATTACTGTATGTGCCAATTATTTAAATTGAAGAAAAGATGTGATAATAAATCCTTCGATTAACGTTTGGGAATATGATATGCACAATTTTTGTGTCTCCATCTTTTTCATATATTGCATCGTTTGACCGTAAAATAGATTTTTCGGTTTTTCATTATTTTTTTGTGCGATCAAAATTTGAATTTTTGATTTTCCATAAAATTCAAAAAGTTTTCATGACAATATTGTAGGGTGTTCAAAAAGGAACGATTGTCTTCGTTTGACTTTTTTTCCTATCGTGAGTTTTTTGGCTTAAAATGTTCATTTTCGTTTGTTTTTTGGAATTTCGTAAATGCTATCACTCCGGTAGTTTTTCTTCTATCAAAGAAAGTCACCAGAATTCTTTGTTAGCCTTTTTGAGTACTGTTAATATCCGTCCATAGAATTTTCAAATATTAAAAAAAAGTGTTCTAAAAATTTTTTTAAATGTGCTCAAGTTTTGAAGTTTTATCCGAAATAGCTGTATAACGAACTTGACATTCATTTTAGCACACTCAAAGAGTATACCAAAGCCCAATCCAATACGTTAATTCTTTTGACAGTTTTCCTGTTAACAATCTAAAAATCTACAAAATAATAGACAGACTAACAGACAGATTAACAGACAGACAGATATTTTGTAAAAACCTGTTTTTGGGTACAGGGGGTCTCAAAACGTGGACATTTGACAAAAGCGGGGGGGGGGGGAAATTTACACAAATCTAATACCTTATCTGATGAGAATTTGAAAATGTAATTTGTAACAACTCAAATTAATCGATTCGATACAATTGGTCAATTTAATTGGTCACAGTTCTCTTTGTGCATAACATTTTCGGACGCCGTACTTCCCAGGTCACTTCACTGGATCCGCGCCTGGGTCAAGGTGAATCATCCTCTGCACAGCCATTTTACAACCACCACAGCCCTTTCATAGCATAGTTGTATGTATCTCATGTTTTAGAAAGTATGAAATAGAAGCTCTAGTGAAAGTATCTGAAAGAATATGGCATATAAAACAGCATAAAACCTCATCCTACTCCTTCATCTCATTATCCTCCATCATAACATTTACCTGCAATTCATTTTGCTCCTAATGCGCATCATTCCCCCTCGTTCTTCTATTTTCCCTTCGTAACTTCCCTCATCATAATCCAGCTCGTCATACTTCTTGGCATCTTGGTCCTCATTATTCTGTTTCTGGGCATCTTTTTTCACTTCTGATTCCATCTAACCTCACTCCTTCTCCTCTTTCTCCTCTTCCGCCCCATATTCCTTATATTTTTTCTCAGCATCTTCTACCTCCTGCTCAGTTTGCTCCAAATGCATCTCATCTCGCTTTCTTTTCCATCACCACATCCTCCCTCTCATCCTCCTTATACTCATTATCCTCTATTTCTATATCCGGCTCATTACCCTCATTTGCAACCTTCCTCTCATCGTTCTTTAACTCGCTAACGCCTTTTTCGACATTTTTCTCTCACTCATTTTTCTCTTAATGCATCTGATCTTTCCTACACTTCCTCATCTTCCATATCTTATTCCGCCTGATCTTTCCCATCTCCATAATTTATCATTCCATCCCATACTTCACTTTGCTTTCCTTGGTCTCATTATTCTTCCAACCATATTTTTAGATTTCATCTTCCTCCACCTTATTTTCCTCATTATCCTCTTGCTCCTTCTCATTATCCTCCAGGTAACGTCATATTTCGCTTGATTATCATCCTAATCCTTATCCTCATTTTCCTTTTCAACATTTTTTTTCTTGTTGATAATTAATTAAAAACTTATAGATTGTTTGAAATAACTTTATACTTTAAGTGAAATTATAATTTAAACTCGATGACAGTCACACATTCTGGAGAAAACTGACTTCAATATAAATTCTTTTATTTTCCTCTGAAAACTGATTCAAAATATATCTGTAATATCTATAAAATATGGCAAATATTAGCCTAACTTTTCTCTAAAAATGTATCTGAACTACATACACATACGACATATCTGGATGGCGACAAGCTGGAAAGTCACAGAATAAATATAGCAAAAAATAACTGACCCGAATAATATTCTGAAATTGGACCACATTATTCCGTTAAAAAATTATTATCCTCGACTTCGGTTGTGAGTGCAGCTTATTTCAAGAACCGAAAGTCAGTTCCACATTAGCGTTGGTTTGAATGCTTAATCGCTTTAATACACGTTACGTGGCAGATATTTTCAGCTCTTATAAAGTTTTAGTCGCGCCCATTTCGGCATGTTCGCGCGTTATGCATACATGCGACCCAAAAGGAAAGGAAGTTTAAAGCTAACCGTAATTTGGTTATCTGCCACAACGTTCAACATGCCTCCCAATATTCCCACGGGAGGATGGGGTAATTTTTGCAGAATGCATATCATTATCGATTCACTTTTCGCGGTGGTAAGCTAACCACTCGCTTTTATACATTGCAGCTGTGATGAAGGCTCGAAAATAGAATTAATCTTTATTAAAAAATGGAAGTCTTCTCCTGGACATTATACACAAATTTCTACTAGAGAAGGGATTTAATTTTATTCTTCATCGATTTTAGTTACTTAACTCAATCTTAGATGAAAAAAATGGATTTTTTAAGTGAAAGTTTCTTGTCAATTCTAAATACATGACTAAATCCGTCAAGGATCTACTGCAGCACGCTTTCTGAAGTATTTACCGGAAGTAGTAAAACACGACGCGTCATAACCCGCGAGGAAAATCCCAAGTGAAAAAGTCGTACGAGCGCCGCGAGCGACGACAAAGTGTATAGTGACGTTTACGATTCGCGGAGGACGTACCTCCTGGTTTATTCCACAACAGGCATAAAGGCGCGTTTTCTGCTGTGATCTACGAGCACTGGATCGCTGGGCATTGTCGCGCAATCGACCCAAGTGGAAATATATTTTGCAGCGACTAACCACCGATTCAAGCCGTGGCCGATAACATCAATACTACCGTATCATCAAGCGGAAAACAGTAATAAAGTCGTTTCCATGCTCGTAAAATGCACAGACATTGCCGCTTACTCCTGTTATTAAAAAAAGAGGTTGCTATACATAGATCAAATGCTTGGTAGTTAAACTTTAATTTTAAAGGAACAAATGAGAAACTGAAATTTAGTTAATACAAATACATCTGAGAGTGTCGACATGGTGTCATCTCGAACAGTCGACTCAAGCGTCATAGAGAGTCGAACCGATCATCACAGAGGAGGGACTAATCATTATGAAGGGTCGAATCGCTTATCATAAAGGGTCGATTTGGTCATGTCATATTTGTTATCCTTTTCCTACTTAATCCAGTCTCTCTCTTAGAAGGGGCTGGAAATTATAAAATTAAGTGGAACCTATAAAACCTGAAAATTTATATGAAATACATGAATTCTGAAAGCATTTTT
>JAABKJ010002498.1:0-27925 GCA_011634705.1 Andricus grossulariae | reverse complement strand
AATTAAAAAAGAAATCCAAAAAATTTCAAAAAAATTCTTTGACAAATTTAGAAAACAAATTCAAACAAATTTTCGAATAAAATTTGCAGAAAAAATTTCAACAAAATTTTTGAGAAAAATTTTCAAAAAAGATTTAGAAAAAAAATTCAAACAAATTTTCAAAATAAAATTTGAAATAATTTAGAAAAATTTTTAGAATGTGCAGACAACTTTTGAACATTAAAAAGAATTTCGAAATATTTTGACCCGCTAAGCCTGCCAAAACTTGTTTTAAACCTTTATAATAATGTACTCTAAATCAAAGAATAATTGATACACAAATTAGTGGAAAAAATCAATAGTCAAGATCAAACAGCTTTCCCACTTTATAAAGTACACCCTGCTATGTATATCCAAGAAAACTGATAACAATTATTGCATAATTTAGAACTTCAATTTCCTCGCATCTCGGAAACCAAAATCGAAATCTATTTGCAAATCGCCCATATATAGAATGTGGGATCGTCCCATTTCTTCAAATAATCCATTGAGAAGTTTAAAAATGCCACACTCCAAGTCCAAACAGACAGAATTTTCTGAATTATAATCTTATTTTATGTTTTTATACTTATACGGTTAAGCCGTGAAGCGCAATTATGCTTTTGCTGAAAATAAGTACGTATTTTTTAGTTGTTACTTATAATAATAGTTTAATTTACTTTAAAATAACAACAGAAACTTATAATTTTTTATATTTTTTCATTCAGTATTACAGAACAGCGGTTTTTGCCTTTTTATTGAAAGTGGAGGCCGCAGTCCCACCCTGAGGTGTAAAGACGGACACTCTTTGGATTACAATAACTATACTGTTAAAAATGTTTGGGATTTTACAATACAAGCGTAATGTAAAATTGCAAACAGTGTGTTTCAAGTGAACTTGCAATACTTGTACTGTAAAATTACAAACATCACAATGAGGTGACTCTATGCGTTATTGTAAAATTACAATGCATGAAAGGCAATATTACAACACTAGCATTTGAAAACTAAAATGCAATGTATTGGAAGTTTCAAGCAAACATTTTTTACAGTGTGGTTACTTATGGATAAATTAAATGTTTTAACTTCACGATATGCAAAAAAGGGCCAGAATTGATATGTTTAAAGCATTAATATCTAATTATAATCCCTTCGTGTAATTTATTGAGAAAAATCTAAAAACATGTTCCGCTTAGTCCCGTCTTATTGTGCTGTAGCCCTACTTCAGAAGGATCCTTTTTGTAATGTAGATTCTATGAACACTTGTAAAAATTTACCAACAAAAAAATTAAATAGACTTTTTTAGAACTGTTATCCTAAAAAGTTCCGAAACAGGTCGTACTTTGAACGTTTTTGGTACATTAGTCCTATTTCGGAATAACTTTCTTCAGACATGGTTGAGACATAAGCCCTTTGAATGGAAACAAATAAAAATGTAACTTTTCTAGTACTTTTGTCCATATTCGGACCTGTAAACAATTTTTTAAATTGTTGATACTTTCCTACTGGTTTGTTTTATAATCGGTACTATTGTTGGACTTTATTTGGGATCTTTTTGGGATTCCATTGGTCCTCTTTTTTACTTGGACATTTCTAATTTGCAGGAATTGGAATTCCAGTCGCCTTTCACTGATTCAAATTAAGAGATTAATAATGATTATTTTAGCATTATTTGCTACCGATCAGACGAAGAGAAATGCGTGGCATTATTGTAAAAGGTGGGAGTGTTGCAGCTGTAGACTGTAGAGGAGAGATGTGTAGGTAGATGTAGGTCCTCAGGTTGGCACCTATACCTCAATCTCGTCTTATGAAGTGCTGAACAGCCCTCGGTTCAATCGACGCTCACGCATTTCCGTTTGATTACTCACTTTGAAGAAACTCCGATTACGGAGAACAAACGGAGAATGTTTCTATGTCCTAATAATTCATTTCCTTAATACTTTAAGTTCCCAACAGCCGATTTTACGAATGTGTCAGATTCTCAAAGTTGATGAATGTCCTTATTATATTGTTCGAATTCTCATAAATGGATATTACATAACAGGAAGATATGCTTCACGTCGGAGAGAATCTCTCTTTCTCAATCGAGAACGCAAAAATTCTGTAGATACTTATGAAAGGTATCATGAGACGCACTTTCCTTGGTAGCATATTGCATTTTTGAAAAAATAATTGTATAAAATTTCAGATGTAATGTAGAATCTATGACTCTTCTACATTGTTAACGTAAAATGCATAGCATCTTCTCTTGTTGTAATGTACTTCAAAGCCTAATTATAATTTACCACGTGCATTATGAATTCTCATTATGAATTCTAGGTTATTGCTATTCTAGATAATTCTCTATAAATTTTCATTGATGGATCAGCGAAAACCTGATTTGGTTCAGTGGCACAGTTTTCATTGATTCAAAGCTAGAAAGTTATATATGGTTCGTTATATCGCAAATTGGATGTGATCGTGACACCCAACCTCTTTCGATTTTATAAAACTTCTTACGTTTCACACTCCTACAATAATGTTCCAAATTCAATGAAAATTTACCAAAGCCGCTCTACTGATGGCACACAATAGGTAGAAATAAGTGATTACAGTTACAAAATAAAAGAATCCACATAACCCTGGCTAAATCTTCAATGCGAAGTAATAATTTTTGACAGCGATAATCTGAATTGCAAATCCGCTTAAATGGGTCCTGATCATGGGAGAGATACAAGATACAAGATATTATTATACTAGCTCTCAAAATTCACAGTTTAAAAAATGTTTTAACAACGAGTTTCTTTTTAAACTCAACTCCTGACCTAATAAACTTTTTCCTCTTCTTGTTTCTGATATCTTGCGCTTCAGCCAGTGACCATTATACCATGACCCAATAAACTACCTTCATTCAACTCCTCCTCCCATTCTTCACACCTCTTCATTTGCCCTCTCCATTCAGATCCTTCAAGGATTAGAATCTTCAAGGATCAGCGACATTCTTCTAGAACCTAGAAGTCATAGATTGATCCGATCACTCGCTTCTCCAAGGAGGGCAATCATCACCCATGAAGGACCTTCGGAGTGCAATTTGCACCCCACTAGCTAGCAACTGATTAAATGAATGACCATGTGTACAACTCTAAGTCTAACGGGTGAACGACTTGACAAGGTGTAATAACATTCAGCAGGTGCTGTAAATAGACACTAAGCCTGGATACAGCAGATACGTAGCATATATCAATGTGATTCTCACTACCATCTTCTGACCATCTACCATCTACTAACCAAGAACCTTATGGAGCGAGCCAGCCAAGTTGAACCTCTAGAAGAGACAGGATTGCGTTTTGAGGGGGAAGACTGAGAGAGAGAGAGGGGCTGCTCGATAGACCTTTCTCCTGTTCTTAAGACTATCGAGTCGCCGTTGTCAGTTCTTACCGGAACACAGACCAAGTTACAAACAACCCGAAGAAAGGTCGCGCCATTTCACCATTTTAACTGTAACCATTGTAACTATTGTAACCATCGTAATCACCGTTCGCGCCTTCATCTTCCAACTCGTTCCCAATTATAAATCGTAGGTGGTCTTCTCCTTGTGCTGCTCATCCTACGCCTACGGCTTCTGGTAGTTTTTATTTTTGTGTTTCGCGCTTTCGGCAGAGGCGCCGGAAGAAGGCGCACATGGTGCAGCTTTTCTATTTTCCAACTGCACCGGCAAACTCCTGGTTCGCCTAACGGGCATAACTTTACGGTCGGTTTTATGACAGTGTGGTTCTCTTCGTTTACATTCAAAGTGCAAAACTCCTCAAAGTGGACAAACAGTCGATTTATAAGCCTCAAGGAAGAAGATGGGTGCTGAGATGCGGCTACTTAGGTTTACGAAGCTACTCCTCGTGGCACTACCCTTGGTAGCTGTCATACACGCAACGATTGCAGAGGGTGAGTTCACTTTGAATTTCCCGCCTATTTGAATCAAGTTACCAGTGTTAGACAATATTATAATAATAAAATATTATAATAATACAATATTATAATAATTCATTTGTTGAGGTGGATCGAATATAAAATTTTAGAAATTAAGAAGTCCTCTGTAATTAGGAGTTTCACATTGTGTCCTAATAACTGATAACATGTACAACATTTGAGATTCATCAATATCTTGAAGGTTGCAATTAAGAAAATATGTAAAAAAATTATTTTCTCCATTTTCGAACAAAATTGAATTTTTAATATTATTTAGAAGCTTTTTTTCCAATTTTATGAAAATAAACATTTTTTTATCTATTTTTACCAGAATTAGAAAAATTCTTGGAGCTGAATTTTGATAGATTTATTTTAACGAAGAAAAGCTTTCACATGCTTAAAAAAAATGTATGCAAGTTTTTGTTTGGAATCAACATTTTTTGACAGTGAGAAAAATAGAATTAAAAACAAAATATGACTAAACCTAGCGATTACAAATTTGAAAAATTGTAGTTTTTTTTTAATAAGAGAAACACAGGCTATTATTTTTTTCAAACATAAAAATCCATTCTTTAAAAAATTCCTTGTTCTGATTTTTTTTAATTAGCGATTTTCGACCATTATATAAAAAAGTAAAGGGAAAATGTGAAATTTGGTTCTTTTTTCGTGCTACAACTTTAATTGCTCTCATCATATTAGAGTGTTTCCTATTGGATCTAAATATAAAAATGCTTAAGATTGTCAGAAATAATCGAAACTTTCATTAAGGGCATGTAGCAGTGTCACGTGACCAATTAAATGGTGTATATCCGACGGCTTTATAATTTGAAAAATGTAAATATAATGTTGAAATTTTTAGAAATGGTTTCAAATATATAAAGTCACGTCCAGCTAGCCCATTTGAGTTTTTATTTGTTTAAATAGTGTAATTTTATTAATTTTCAATTTGGAATGTAACTGAGAACAGGGCTTAAGATCCCTAGCTGAAATAGAAGTAATGAAATTGAATTCTTGAAACAAAATGATGACCCAAATGGGCAAGATAGACGTACACTTTTCGAACCATTTCCCGAAATTTTAGCACAATATATATTCTTTAAGTGCAACTTTAAAACACTACAAAAGTTTTGGTTTTTTTTCAACAAGTACTTAGATTTTATTGATTAGGAGCAATCCTTAGCAGAGCTTAGACTATATAAAAATGTTTAGAATATTCAAGGATTCTAAATAATTTTTTGTTCCAAGATAAAGAATTTTAACTAGAAATTAAGTAATATAGAATTCTATAGCTTCGTTAAACTCTTGAAAGTATAGTTTTCTTTACACAATGTCGGATATTACAATTTTTGACGAGTGCTGTAAAATTGAATAAGCTGCTATTATATCCTTCTATAAATCTATAATAATCTGCAAACAATGGAAAGTGTGAACTATAATTTTCAAATTTTAAGCCTCTTCTCCCGGTAAGAAGGTGTGTATCGAAATGGATTACAATGATTTCAAATATGGCAAAAAACGACATTCGTTTGGTTTCAAAGTGTTGTGAATTTCTTCGTCGGAAGAATTATTCTGGATTGTCTTGAAAGAACTTTCAGTCCAATAGAATTTTTCTTGATTTTAATTTTGTCAATTATACTTTATGGAAGGGATTAAATTGACTTCAACATTCGGCCTCGTCTCATATTATTTAACAGGATTAACTTGCCTTCAGTTTCTACCCTCTTCAACAGAATTAAAATGTATTTATCTATTGAGAGAAATCATCATAGGATTAAACAGGATTGAAGTGAGACGCAAATATTTGATGTTCATGTAAATTAAAATGTTAACGGCAGAAATCGACATTCATTTGAATTCAAAACGTGGTGAATCCCGCCATATTTGAAGTCATTTTAATCTGTTTCAATGCATTTCTTTTTACCGGGCTCTCATGAAAAAATTCTGTTGATGAGATTTATGTTTATTTATCATTTCCTTCAATGACAAAAATTCATGAGCTCTTTCAATATCCGGGGCCCCTAACTTATTTAAAATAAGTCAAGACTCAAGAAGTCAGACTTGTATGTCAAAGATATTTTCTTCAGAATAGTTCACTACAGAATTCAATAAAATGTCTTACTTGCAATTAATTTAAAGTAATTTTACGCTCGCTCTTTTTACATAAAAAAGTGCTAAAATAGTTATTTTTTCTTCGGAAAAAAGTTTAGTGCATCAAATGGTCAATATTTGTATGACATGCACTAAGTTACTAGAAGAGCATCATTGTTTGCATAATGAATGGAATATAATAATCATCCTGGCTTTGAAAATAAAAAGTAACGGTAAAAGTGATTATCAAAATGAAGGCTTATTTGTGGAGAAGAGGCATTGAAATCACCAGGGCTGCGGTAGTAAGTTGATCGATCGTTTATCTTAGCAGCTGTGTTACCGTATGTACCGGTGCAAGATTCTATCCACTTCCTCTACCTTCTGTAACTTCCATGCAACTTTCGTCGGTTCTAACGTCAGGTCTGAGGTCTGGAGCCCAGAAGTTGACTCGAGTTTTCTTCTTGCGTTGATTTGCAGCTCGATTGTCCGGTCCTTTATTGCAAAACAGTAGCAATGCGTACTGATCCTTGCGCAAGGTCTTTTGTCCGCTGGAGACAACTTGAGATTGGAATGGAAATCGAGCGACAGTCTGGAGAACGTTTCTCGGTCGAAAGTGCCGCGTATTGACTGTGCGTTAATTAGAGCTCCGCAGGTGTGCCTCTCGTATCGCAAAACAATTTTCGTCAAGGATTCCTGTCACGAAGGGTTGTGCAAGGAATCTGTGGTCGTCACTACATATTTCATATACAAACGTTTATCAGAAATACACTCAAGATTTTCTTTAAATCTTAACTCAATTTCTGTTTTTGATTGGTTTTTAATTTTAAGCAAAATCTCACATTTAAAATAAGCTCAAGTACTTTGGTCAAAATTTTGTCTTCGATTTTATTTGATAAACGCCTAAAATAAAACAAGCATAATATTTTGAGGCTTTACTGTCCAAAATGCTCTCAAAACAGGGGAAATATGGTGATTTTTCACAAAAATAAGAAAAAAGATTCTTTAAGATGAAATTATTGTGTGGGTAGCATATTAGATTCACTATGAAACGCTTGAGATTGCAAATCGAAATATATTGCATTTTCAACGAAATAGTTGAATTTTTAATAACGAGAAAATTAATTATCAATCAACCAATTGGATTTACAATTAAATAGTTGAACTTTCAAACAAAAGGCATGAATTTTCAACCAAATAGTTTAATTTTCAATCCAAAAAAGATGAATGTTGAACAAAACCGTTGAATTTCCAAACTGAAAATACGAATTTTCAACCAATAAGTTGAGTTTTCTATAAAAATAATAGAATTTTCAACCCAAAAAGATGAATTTTCAACAAAACAGTTCAATGTTTAAGCCAAATAGTTGATTTCAATTTCCAATCAATAACGGAATAGTTAAATCGTCAGTCGGAAAAAATTAAGTTTCAATAAAAAAAAACTACTTTTCAACAAAATAGTTTAATCTTCAACCAATAAAATGAATTTTCAACAAAATAGTTAGGAAAATAAATTTTCACCTAAGAAAAACGAATTTTCAAAACAACAATTACATTTTCAACACAATAGTTACATTTTCAACCAAACAGTACAATACTTAATCAAACGAGATAACTTCTGAACCAAAAATATAATAGTAGAATGTTCAATTGAAAATAATTAACTTTTAACGAAAAATAATTGGATTTTCAAATAGGATAAGAAAGGGGAATACGGGAATAGAGAAAAGTGTGTAAAGTCTGTATTTAGACACTTTCCTTGTGAAATAAAATCACTAATTTTCATTTCTTCAATTATTTCGAAGAATTCTTATTCAAATTTATATTTTTCATGTGTGATGTCACATTTTGCATTAAACCTTCCCCCCATACTTCACAATTTGTCGTAAAATCTATTACCCCCACTTCCTCCACAGGTGACAGCATGACGTAGTTTTGAACGTCCCCGTTCTGAAGATATCAAAAAATGTTGCGATGAAAATCGCTCGACAGGTTATGATGGGTTAAGACAGGTTATGGACCCATTTTTCATCTAGACCAGAAGTGCCCAATAGAGCACTTGTGGTGACGTGAAGTTAGCAATATGCCTCTTTACTTGTTTACGAGATCTACCTTTTCTTCAACCTTTTGAATAGCTTCGAATTTCTGATTGATTCAATTCCACAAAAAAAGGGGTGTCGTGTGACAGGTGTCGTAAGTAAAGTAGGTACAAAGCTTGCTAGCTTCACATCATCGACCATAACCTGCCCCGAGCTATTTTTATCCTGCGTACGAGTTGACTTTTATGATGATAACTCGAGAACTGCTGTAGATATTTTTATGGTCTTGCGTCCATTTTGAAGCAAAATTGATTTAAATAATAAATCAGTCTCATTCAATTAAAAACAAATTATTTCAATTTTACTGCAGTTATATTTTTTCAAACCTACAATGGATAATACAAAGTCAAATGTGGTGTAAAGTTGTAAGACTTGCAGGAATTACACTAATTCTAGAAAATTGTATGAAAATCACTAGGTAAAGTTAATTGAAACTAATGGTGGGTGTTCAAAGTACATACATTTCAACATTTACAAGTTAAGTGTTATAGCAATGGTTACATAATTGAATGAAAAAAGACGATTGCTAACGAGTTAAAATTGCAGTGACTTTGCTTTAAATTAAACCTTATTTCCACCAAAACTAAAAATTAACTAAACTTCTAGTTTATCAGGTACATTTTAAAATAATGAAGTGAATGTAATTGATCTGAACTTCGTATTTATGTAGTTTTGCTTTCTCAACATTTTCAGAGCATTGCATATGTCCGGGAATAGATTATTCGATTATGCTAATCAAAATTAAAAACCACTGTATTCAGAAAGTAAATTCCTGAAGAAGAAATCGTGTTTTGATACCGGGAAAGGCCTAAAAATAGAGTCTGTTGCATTCGGTTTTCGCAAAACCAGTTATGTAGAGGTGCAGTAAAATAAATGTGAATGGGTCTTTTCTGACAAATGTACACACGTACGAACTTAAAGTCCAGCTTAATGTTGCACCTTCCACCTAGAGCATCTTTCTTCTCTCACCTTTAAGAGATTTACAGAAAGGCGCTACAATGGAGCAAATCTGGACTTTACTTATTGTTAACTTATTGTCGTTGTTACTTATTGCCCGCTTATATATCGATTTTTATATTTATTTTTTCAAATAAATGATCAGCATTGAATTTATAAAAGACTTATGATTAAAAGTTCTTTCATTTCCTTTTTTAGTATAATAATGTAAATTTGGATACTTCAGAAATATATATTTTTTATCACTCTTATGGTCGAAATATAGGAGAAGGTGTTACTTCAAGTTTAGTCATTATTGTGTTTAATATGAGAAGATATTTTCAAAAATGCTCAATCAAAGTTCTCTTAAGAATTTAATGCTGACAATTTTTAAAACAAATGTAATATTTTCACCACTGATAGTTGGACGCGAGCTTCGACCAATGTGACTGCTCTCAGATGCACAGGAGGTACAACTTGTTCGCGTACAACGTTCACTTTTATGGTAATAAATATAGGGTGAAATACCGATGGCATTCCGTGTCAGATACGTGCTTGTTCTGCAAACATTGCACTCTTTCTCAAGAACCCCCATGGACATTTAACACCAAGTTTATTTTCCTTTTCTCGTTGTTTTAACATTCGCAGAAGATAACAACGGCAGACACCTTGCATACGTTATGGTCGCGAGGGGAAAGTCTCACAATTAATCAGGATCGAATGCATTGGGCTAATGAAAGTTTAGTGCCGAGAAATTTTCCACACTCGACCGGCTTTAGTAGATCTAGCATTTCAATCGCGCCTACTAAGATACAGCAGGTAAACTAATGGACCCCTTGTACCCATATGGTAACCACTGCTAGGACTGGTCCGCCGATTCTCGATCGCGGTAAGAGTAATGAAGGAGCTGGTTTGTCCATTGCTGGACAATTTGTTCCTTTACCCATAATGGCTGAACTTAGGAAAGTAAGTGTAAATATTCCAACTGAACAAATATACTTAATCATTTTAGAAGCTATCAGTTGGCTTTAGGAAACATTTTTAAGAGTAATTAATCATAAATTTTCCTGGTTAAAGTGTATATGGAACGCCGTGAAAACATTTTATTATGTAGATTATTAAAAAGAGACTGCTGAAATTGAGAATGATAAAAGGCTGTTTGAATTAAAAGTTACTTTATAAGGATCATGTCTTCTTACAGAAAAATATATTCAGGAATGTCAGGTGCTCAGTTGTCCTAAAGTAAATGTTCGAGTTTTTGTAATTTTAAAATGAATTTTAACGAAGCAACAAGTTTTGTTTGTGGTTTGAAATAAAGCAATCATTTCCAAAATCGTAGTAAGTTACCCTCGCAAGAGATGATACCTTTTACGTCTCGTGATGGAAATTAATAACTGATTAAACAATAACGTAACATTTTTTTAAAGTAGAAAGTTCTGGAATTCTAAAATATTCTAGAATACCCTGGGATTTTTAAAAATATTCAGAATGTTTTCTAGTGTTTTAGGATTTTGCAGAATGTCGTTCTATTTATAAAATTCTTTGCAAATTCTGGAATGTTCTTCTTCATGTAGAATATTGTAAAACGTTCTGAATTTTTCTAAAATTTTCTGGATTGTTAGAGAATGTTCTAGAAGATTTTAATTATTTTTGTATTTTTTGATTAAATAAAAATTTGTTATAGACTCTCCCGACTTATATTTTACTTCTAGACCAGAAAGAAGGTTCTGCAAAAAGTTTCAAACCATTTCCTGCCAAATTCGGAATTCATCAAAAGAAACAATGACTAATTCTGGAATGTTCTTTACTTTTGTAGAACATTTTAGAAGTTGATGTGTACTCAAAAGAATACTCAAAAGTCTTCTGGGATTATTTGAGCGTTCTTCTTTTTATAAAATTTTCTGTAAATTTTGACAAGTTTTCACCTTCTTTCGAATATTTGTTTTAGTAGACCGTTCTAGGATAGAATATTATGCATAGTTTTTGCAAAGAATCTGGAATATTTTACATTCTCTGATTCTCTAGAATGGTTTACAATATTATTGGATATTTGTGTTGCTAAAATATTCTGGACTGCTCTGCAATGTTCCACTCTGAAGTGTTCTGAACTATTTTACAATATTCTGGAAAGTTTTGGAATTTTCTGAAGTGTTCCGGAATAATCGAGACTGTTCTGGAATAGAATATTCTGTAATGATAATTTCTAAAATTCCTTGAAGATTCATGAATGTTTTTCACCCCTCTAGAATATTTTTTAGTGTTTTCTGAATATTCTATGATATAATATACTGCGAGGATCTTAAGGATAACGCTGACATTTTCTAGAATTATTTAGAAGTTTACTGAGCATACTAAAAAAAGCGTGACTCATTCGGAAAGGAAGGGAGTAATGTGGGGGAGATGGTATGGTTTTTTAGATTGATCTAGAATTCCCGTGTTATTTATTTAAATAACACATTTGTTTCACAACACTGCTCCGATCCCGACTGCTGATCAATCTCTTTAGCGATCATCCCAAGTGAAGAGCTTCACAAAGTCATCAAGTGAAGCTCCCCATTCGGGCCCATTAGTATACAAGTTCTTTTGTTTCAGTCATCATTCACTCCACTGACACTATTCTTCATACATTTCTTATAAACTATTTGTCGCCATACTTTTCTGTCCTGGCATACCTCTCTAGCTTCCTTCACGGTAATGCATTTTTTTTATGCAATCTCTTGTGTTTCTATGACTTTTTATGTCTCTTCGAATCAGGGTCTTATTTACACATTGTAACCATTCTGTCCGCGGTCTGCCTCTCTACATGCCAAAAACCATCTCAAAGAATTTCTTTCACATATGTCAACTAGTGTCTCCTCTACACTACATTCTTCGAGGCTTATCTTATTATTAACTTTGTCCATCAGTGTTTTGCCACATGTCATGCGCAGAAATTTTATGTTAATCGCGTTAATTTTACTCTTATCCTTTTCTTGATAGGTTCAGGTCTCGCCACCGTACAGCACAGTCGGTAAATTTCTGAAAATTTAAAAACGAGTGAATAAATACAGAGCACATGGAAACAATATTTGAGAAGTAATTGTTATACATTGAGTAAGTTCTTAGTATTGAGAATTTATTATCATTGTAATGTCCTGGCACCCGTTTGTTACGGCACGCTTTATGTACCCTTTGTAAGTGATTGCTGGACATTAACTCTGAAACTACCAGCCTTGGCAAGGATGCATGCCATTTAATGTATTAACGCTTTAAGTTGTATTTTACTTCGAACTAATATGTTTTCCCTCTATTGTAGAGTTAATATACCCCATAACGAATGAGGAAGAGGATCATCTTTCAAATAATACGTATGTACTTATAACGGACTAAGAGTCTCATAGCTTATGTACGCGAGGACGTGTTCCATCCAAGGTGCGATTACGACATACCTATCCGCAAATTAAACTCGACGCGTAAGGAATTCCGTCCTTACGCGGATTTATCGATAATTACTGAAACGTCTCAACGAGCCTTCCTTTGCTTCGTTTTTATGGCCGCCAGAGAAAGTTTTCCGAAAACGTAAAACGTTCGCGTGGCTCATAGACTATTTACGTCGACAAATGGTAACATATCATTACATTCCACTTGGAGCGGATGAATCGATAGCATATTTCATGGAGGAAAGCCCAAAGGGTGAGGCAATGTTACAAATGGCTTAAGTCGGAAAATTACGTAATTGTAGCTATTAATTACAGTTGGTGGTGATTTATCGATAAAATGTCTATTTGCGTCAGAGCTGTCAGAAAGAAGAAAATGACGATTTTCCTATTTTAACGAGTTTGAAATGTCAAGGAAGAGAAGCATTCCATTGAAATTATGCAAATAAAATAAGGAAGCGTTAATAAGAAATTAAATGGGAGAAATCATAAGTTTCAAGCCATTTCTTTTAAGCGACGAAGTATTATTTTATAAGAAACATGTTACAGAGAAACTTGAGTGATTTGTCTTGGCCTCGCGTCATTAATAAAGTGGGTAATTTTCAAGCAGATCAGGTAATTGAAGATAGTATATTTTCGAGCGTTTATCTCGACTTTGAAAAAAGTCAACAGTGCAACTATTGACAAATTAGTACATTCTACGTCGTGTTACCATGCAAGAAAGGAAGAAGCACGCTAGTGATTTTAATGCCCGTGCATTCACCGCAATCAGTTCACGCTCTGTGGCCGTTTATAGATACTCATTTATCTTTCTTGTTACTAACTAGAACTTTCGATTATCCTCTTCTTGTAACCCTCCAGGATCAGTAATAACATAGGTCTCTTTTTCCATTGACTTAACATTAAAATTGAAGCATTTCGATACCGGATGGACAAAGTCGTTTGCTTCGGGCAACATGCCGCGATGATGATTGTGAGCACATTTATTGCGGTTTTCTTATATACTTTCTAGGATACTGTTTTAAGTATAAAACTGCTTTGTTAGGTTTTAAAACTTATAAAAATATTTTACTTAGTCACATTTATTTATTTATGTGTCTTACAGAATAGAGAAAAACTCAAATTGTACCATGTGAAATTTAATCCAATTAAATCATACTGGCTTTGAACTTTTATTTAATATGCGCAAAAGTAAGTTTATTGTGAAATAATGCAAGAAATTGTATTTCAACGACTGCTAAAATATAACCATTTTTTAGTACTTTCATATTTTAAGGTAGTTGTCGTACCAAAAATGAATTCTCTGGAAACAATTTTTTCTATGATTTTAAGAATTTAAATTATATTATCAGTCATGTCTTATCAAATATAAAACATTATTTTTCATGAAAAAAGTTTACAACTTACGAATAATGATTATTTCGTAAACATTTTTTGTAATTAGAACATTTCATTACTATAGGGTAAGGAGGAGCAGCGCCGACCAGTTAACAGTCAATGCTTTTTTTTTAAGTTAATAAGATGTAGAATTTATCCATTCTTTTTTCATTTCGAGTCCTAGATTATTGTATATCATATTTCTAAAAGTATTAATTACATGAATAAATCAATGATTTAATCATTTAATTATTTCTAACAATCAGCTTTTTATATAAATCAAAACATTTGAAGATGGGAAAACATGATGGTTCGCGTCTGTGATATTTTATGTACTGGGAAAATTACCTTTAAACATATCCAGCAAGAAAAATGAGTTATTTTTAATAAAAATAGTGATAGCTGTGATATAACCTCTTATTCGTTGACATTCACTAGAGACGAACTACGGGAAAAGGTTTCTACCGTACCGTACTGATCGGATTGAAAATAATAATATTCAATAGTTTCTTGCATGTAGCCCAGAAGATAAGTGGCTGTTCTACATTACCGATCACTTATCATAACCTAAGCACTTTTAAACTTTTATTTTCGTCGGGCTTGCCCTCCTGGTGAGGCCTCAATTATTTACGATATTTAATATACTTTGGACTTGAATTACGTTCAATGATTACAATGAAATAATGTGATACTGTTTTATCTGTCATGATAAAACATTTTCATACTGTAAGTATTGCCATTATTGTTGAAAACATTATATTTGTGCCAGCGAATCTTCCATTCTTTCGTTGTCAAAACTGTTTTCTGCCTAATTTTTCTTTTACAACGTCCATTTTCAAGCTTTTAGTAAGTAACACAATCTCTTCAATAAAATAGATTTATTTAATGCAAAGTAGAATTAAAATTGTTAAATAATAGCGATGTTATAAGCAAAGTCGTATTTGCCCCACCGGTCGGCGCTGCCCCTCCCCACCCTATCTTTTTAATAATTTTTTAAAATGGTTCAATATTACCTACAATTCTACTGTTTCCAATTTTGAAAATTAGTAAACAATCTTCTAATATGGTTATTTGTTTTAAAATGTTTTTTTAAAATAATTTTCAACGATTTTAGGCATTGAAAAATTATTTAATAATTGATTTTTATTACATAATAAGCTATAAATAATTATGGTTTGACCATTATTTAATGCTGGTAAGAAGCGTTAAAAAGAAAACATTCAATTGCAAAAGACAAATTTAAGATAAATGTTTTGTATAAGTTTTAAAATTTCTTCATTAAAAATAATGTTACGAATCGATTAAATTATAGATTTGAATCATATATAAGTTAAGACCTTGCAATTTAGACAAATAAAGGAGTTACAAAATTAGGTATTTTAATTTATAAGTTTTAAAATTAAACTATTCAAAATATAAATTGTTTATAAGATATTCGAAAATAAAAGTGGAAAAACATTTAAAATTAATGAATTTCATTTTTCAAGGGTTTTAAATTTTCAAATTGAAAATATTAAAACATTAGAAATTGAATTCATTGAAGTTCAATCTCAAATTGAAAATCATACTGATTCATCAAAACTAAATAATTTGAGATTGAAAATTCTGAATTAAAAGCTCTTTAAATTAAATAATTTCTCATTTATAGTATTTTGAATAAACAATTCTTGAAGAATTTTACATTTTGAATGTTCAACGTTGCATGATTTTAATGTTAAAGCATTTGAAATTAATCAATTTTAACTAAAAGCCCTTCAAACTGATATAGAATTTTGTTTAACTTTGCCATTTTTATGGCATCCAATTTGATATTTATCACTTTTGTCGGTTCAATGCTTCATTTCGAAATTAAAAATTGAAATGACTGATTTTTAAACGCTTTAAGTTTTTGAATTTTCCAGTTGAAATTAAATAAATAAATTTTTAGTTTAGAGTGCTTGGTACTGAAACTGGTTAAGTTTTATGACTTGAAAGTGAAAATTCGTTTACTTTTATGTCTAAAATTTTATTGAATTGCATATTTCTATACTTTAACACTTGTTAATTTTTATTGCCAAAAACGGATAATAAATGAGAGAGATACGCATGAGAAGGATATCCTATCGATTACATAATATTCAGTTGGTGTTAGTTTTGATTTGATTTTGATCGCAAAATCATTAATTTTGAACTTTTGCAAATAAGTAAAACTTTATTTGAAATTTAACAACTTGTCACTCAGCATAGGAAAACAGCGGGTTACAGCATATATGTTATGCACGCGAAATAATGTTTGTTTTTCCTCAAAATGCGCATACGTCAAGTTTGAAACTATAACATGAACACAGCTGCATTCTTATTCTCCGCTGTCTCATTTTTGTTGCAACTCAAAAAAATACCAAATCAGCGTTCTTTTGAGGATAGGCGTTTTTCTGTAAATAATTGGAAATGATCGTCGTTTTAAAATTAAATGAGTAATGTAATATAATAAATAAATTCTTGAATACTTTCAGATTTCAAATTCTTCGTTCAAAGTCTTGAGTGTTTAGCATTAATGAAGGGTGTTACGACATAACCATGTGAGTGCAACTTTTTTCGAAACACTTTTTATTGCCTTAAAAACTTTCTAAAATTTCATCACATATTCTGATGAACAAAATTTGGCGGATTTGATTAAAATTTTTGATTTTCAAATAGTTTGAATAGTTTTTATTAAAAATAATTTTTGTTTCTTGAAAAATCATTTATTAGTTTTTGCGATAGTAGTTTTCAATGATTTTGAGATAAAAAATGTTGTTCGAAAGTTTTGAAAGATTGAAAAATATATATAATGTTTCAACACTTGAGCCGTTTGTTTTCTCATAGAAAGAAGTTTGTAATTACCTAAATTTTTAAGTATAATTTTTTTACATATTTCGATGTCATTCGACCCCAGGAGTTCGAAAATACAATTTTTTCAAATGTTCATGTGTGTGTGTGTAACTTTTTTCTATTCACCATATCTCGAATAGTAAAAGAGCTATGAACATGAAATGAAGACGAATTGTAGCTCCGACTGATAGCCAGGTCTGATAGGATTTTGAGCTAGATGAGCCAAGTAGTTTTTTTTGCTTCAGTGTTTGAAAAAAAATTTACCTTATTTATATGAGAAAAACTTTGTTGATAATAGGAAAACTACAATACTGTATCTGACATGTTTGTTCACGTCTTCGAGACGCACCGATTGTCCAAATTAGGATCCTATCATGACTTACAATAACTTACCAATACCGTTTTTAAATCTTTTAACAAAATTATTTTCCTTGTTTAAAAGAGGATTTTTTTATATTGGGAATATAACAGTAATACATTTGATGCAATTTAGTACTTTAGTAATTTATTAATTTAGTACTTCAGTAATTCAGTCTGTATCTGTAACTAGCTTCTTTTTTTATTAATTTTTTCAATTGAAAATACATAACATGGTTAGAACAATTATGAGCCTTTCAAACATGTTTTAAAATAAGATCCTAAGAACATCTACAATATGAACTAGAATCGTACATTTCCAGAGTCTAATATCCATTAACCTTATGGTGAACATGAAAACATGTATCCAGATTATTCTCAGAATGATAGCACATTCTCATCTAGAGCATCGATAGCTATATAAACACAAATATAGATCTGCATAAGTTAGTTCATTGCCCTACGAGTACCTTTTCCTGGAACGCATTTATTTTGCTGGAGGGTATGAAGAATTGAAGATGTAATACCTCTGATCATGCAAGATGTAGAAATCCTGTGATATTTTATCCAACATCTATTTTCCCTATTTACCTTCTTCCTCCCATCGTTTACAACTCTTACATCTCAAGTCAATTATTTAAATATCTATAGTATCCCGCGAGGAACTTTGATACAAAATATTAAAAGACATGCATATTTCAGAAACTGGATTTGATTTTGAGTATGATCGCGAGAATAAGCACGATATTCCTCACCTAATCGGTACTCAAGTGTTCGTTGAAAATGCCTTCGAGGCGATCGAAGTGAAACCGCCACAAGACACAGCAACTCGATTTCTCTGAATAATCATGATGCTCGAACTCACGCGTCCAACTCTTCTCGATCGTCTCCTCACAATACTTAAACAATTTTCGAAAGTCAGACACGATTTGGGATTGGAAGATGACCCGTGAATCGCGAATCCTTCTCGCGTGATCCGGAATTCAAGCGCGATATCCAATTTATCGTGACACTATGAAAAGCTATTCTAAATGTCTAATGTCGAGGATATCGAAACTTACATCTGCTGATTCACGACTTGGCCAATGTAGATCCATCTTAGTACTCGTGCAGTTCCCCTCCCAGAATAGGAAACAAATGTTGTAAATTTCTAATGGAAATTATAATACATCATAAATAAAAACTATATACGAATACTTTCTGTGAACAATTGAGATTTAATTCCCTTAATTATGTAGAAGCTTTCTCCATACTTCTGCAAATGTGTACAATTATAACAATTTCGCACGTAGTTTTTGTAGTGTTCAGTGCTATTATTTCAGGCCGAATGGGTGTAGCAGATGACTAAGTATGGCTTGGATTTTTATTCAATAGGTAATTAATTTTCATAAACATGAATTTTTAGTTTCAGGGTTCAGAACATTCTTTACTTTCCATAGTTATATAATTGACAGAAGCTGCTACGTATAGTATGATCAAAGATATTTTATCTTTTGTTTAACGTGATTAGAGAAAATTTATGACTCATTGATATATGGATTTAAAGATTATTCTCTATAGCTTTTATCGTTATGTAGTGTTATTTTTTTTTTAAATATGATGGTATATTTTTAGGGACATCCGAGTATTGCCTACTCTTTTTCAAAATGTCAAAAGCCTCTTTACGTGGGTTGTCTCGTAATGCTTGTTGACCTCGAGAAATATTCGCTTCGCGAATCACAAACGGAAAATAACGTCTCAAGCGTGCTCGTTTTACAAATATGGACAAATCATCCCTTACTTAATTATTCAGAGTTTAAATTCTAACAAATGAGGAATTTGGTCATGACAAATCGTGGGATCAAGTTCAAACGTTCGTAAACGTTTATTATTTTCTTGTTTCTCATATAACTACTGCCTCATTCAAATTTTGGAATATCCGTCTTACATATTTATTCAAAATACTTGAAATAGTGTATTTCTGGCCATATATATTGAGGTTTTGAAATTTCGAGTAGAAAATTAGGTTCTTTTTTAAATTAGTTTTTACTGAAAATTACAACTATATTTTTATTTAAAGGAAAGATTAGGAAGAAACATTAATGAAATTTTTATTATAAACATTTGAAGTATCACAAGCAACTGAACGCTTTATTAAATATCTTCAACATTTATATTATTAAAATAGAATCTTACATTTGAATTAAAAAATAACTTTTATGATGAAAATATTACAGGACTAGATATTTTTATAAAATTAATAATTATTACTTACCAAATACGAAGCTATAGCAGATTGATTTCAATTTTTGAAATTTATTATATTGAAAATATTCCAAGTTTTAATGCTTACAATTTGAAATTTCACAACTGCCAATATCCCACGAGATTTAAATCATTCTACTTAAACTCGTGGAATTTTTTTATTTTATTTTAACCGTTTTATTTTAGAAGTTTAAACAACTTCAAGATTGAGATTTAAAGATAATATTGAATTTGAATTAATTTAATCATGTATGGATTCGAAAATTGATAAAAAGTTTTTAAGTTAAAAATGGTTTAATTATGTGAAATACAGTTATTTACATATTGTTTCATATTGTAGGTTCAAAGTTTTAATTTTTGAAGATCATCAAGTGCTATTTGAAATTTTACAAGTTTTGGAAATTTTAAACATAAAGCGTTTCGGTTTCAAAATAGTCCAATTAAAAAAAATGTAGCCACTTAAACTTACGTTTCTAAATCGACTGACAAAAATACTGTAAAATTTTTAAACATTTAACACTTTGTTTTATTTTTAATACTTCTATTTAAAAATGGTCGTAGCTACGTGTACCGAAATTGGTTGCATTTCAGGTAATTTTATTTTGAATGATCCTATCTGAATTGTTCGATTTTATTTATGACTAAGTTTTAAATTAGAAATGCTCGAATTTGAAAAAATATAATGTATAACTTTATAACACATGTACACTTGACACCTGGAATTGTTTAAGGCTTCTAGTTCGATCATCAAAGTTAAGCAGCGCTTGGCTTGGTGACACTCAGATAGGAACTGCCGTACTAGATAAGGGTGTTATTTTTCTGCTTCAAAGCTGTTTTTCTTCTCAAACTCATACTAATGCTAGTAATAAGCCCACTGTCATCATATACAGTGTTATTAAAGAGCGTTAATTCTTCAAAATGCTTTTTAAAAATGGTTCGATCACAAACACCCTTGAATTATAATTTACTAATTTTGAGATTGTTAGATTGTGAAGAAAAAACATTGTTTTCAATCAAAAAATGACTTGTACTTTAGATTGAAACCCTTCGATGGCACACTTCCCGAAGCGTAACATAGCTGGCATACTGGGGTCTTTTTGTCCCCAAGCGAAAAAGGCTTCCCGCAAAGAGCCAATTGATTATTTCAAGTAGCTGAATTTTTCGCACACTCTTGGATAGTTACTTCAAAAAATTCGGTGGGTTATTTAGTTCAAAATTTATTTTGAATATGAAAAAAAGATTGTAAAATTTAAAACACAGCGAAAAATGACATTTTTTACGACAAAATTAAGAACTTCATTTTTCTTTTTTAATAACCGTATAATTACTATTTTAAAGTGTTGAAGGGATTTAAATAAGGTTGAACGGGCCTGGGGTCTTTTTGACCCCAGTGTGCCAGCGAAGGGTTAAAAAGAAAATTTCTTCTTATAGAGTAGATAATCAGATCCAATTTATTCCACTTAATAATTTAGTGAACTTTAGATTGATAGAATATTTTTTATGCTTTTGGAAACTTGTGTCAGTTTTAAAAAGTCCTTTTCAAGTTTGTACAATTAGAGTCCCTGTAATTGATTATTATAGTAATTAGAATCTGAATACTCTCTTCTGTGCTAAAAACTTCTGAAAAGGTCGCAGGTATCTCGCTGATGAAATATCAATTTTCGAGTGGCGATCTCTCTCTCTCTATCTCCCTCCACCAATTAAAATATCCATCATACGCATACGTCCCCTCCCTTTCTCTTCTCTAAAGCCGGACATTAACTTTCTCCGCAAACAGGGCCAGACTCCTTGCCTCCCAAGCCCCATGACCTGTCTGCCTGCAGGTGCTAGTATTTAAGATTATCCCCTCCGATCTGCATTCTTCAGATAATATATTCACTATTTCGCAATAAAATCATGATAAAATTTCAAATTATTTATTTTATAATATTGCGTACAATAATAAAAAAAGCAGACATAGCACAAAGTATTTTAGCACATATTTGGTAGAAAATACTAAAGACAATTTGTGAACCAAGAAAAATGTATATGAAACTGCAACATCTGGAACCATGGCAATTATATTTAATAAAAAATGAATAATAAGGTGTTCAATTCCTTTGAAGTTTTCAGGAGAAAGTTATTGTATGGGTTCGATCAAATGTCAAGGATTTCCCCGAATATACGGAAAGACTCGTGAGTGATATACTATGTGTTCTTTATCAGTTAGAAGATGTTATCTCCTGCTACACAGGAGTGATTTGGTATCTTCTGAAGATTATATCTTTTGTGTATAAGTACACTAGACACAATCTTCACTTCATGTATGGCACCCGAGATAGAATCTTTACTGGGTAACAACGACAACTGCGTTATTCATACTGTGTGTCGCCGTATAGTTTTTCGACACAAGATCGGTAACTCGCTCAAACAAGTATCTCGTATGATCCTGCGAAGAATAAACAATAGGGAAATTTCGTTTTTTATTCTGTGAATTTAAAATTTGATCTTTGAGAAACAAGTTAGTATGGAAAGGCTGAGGAAGATGGATGTCTAATAGATTTTTTGAAGTTCAAAGTTTCTGTTTAGAAATCGAGAATACTCTTTTATGGCTTTTGAATGATTTATGTGGATGTGTTCGGGATTCTATAAATTATCGTATACGGGGTGAAATCGAGGTTTGGAAGCAGTAACAAGTAGCTTTATTTATTGGAAGTTACAAAGAAATAATATATCTGCGTGGGAAGAGTAACGAAGGTTATAATGTTGAGAAGTATGAGCGGTTTCTGCTTCTGTATTACTGGTCCGTAAGTGATTAGTTGAAGACATATTTCGATGGTCGCAAATATCATTCTTAATTCTGATTAGATATAAAGAGAACATAATGTCTAAAAGGGGATTCACTTTCAATTTCTTCAGTGTTGAATAATCAAAAATTTAAATAATGTCTCAAGAATCTTTGAGATATATTCTTATACTTCTTGCGAGACTCTATAGAGTATACGTGTATACTATATATGTAGGATAAGAATATACGATGAATCAGGAGAAATTTGGCATCACATGATTTTGCACTACCTATACAAGATTTTCTAATCCTTTATTTAAAACTAGAAACCTGGATTTGCTATCTTTGACTGTACAATGAACACGAGGATATCACAATCTCCGGTCAAGGCGCTTCAAGGTCTAAAAGTAAGTTTGAGTAGGTCTACTGGAATTTCTCCTGACCCAAGTCACGACTTAGGGTCAGCCTTTCGCGGCACGTGCTACTCGCGATTCGCATCTACTTTACTATCGAGTCTCGGTTATACATTATTCCGTATATTTGCATACTATGAAAATCTCTTACATGTATATCGCCTGGAGACTATAACCTTATTACACAAAAGACTCTTAGTTACATTATCGGGTAAAAACGATCTAATATATTAAATTTTCGTGGAGCTTGAGATATAACAACTGTTTATTACTTACTCTTTTTTTATTGTGCGAAATTTGCTTGAAAGTATAGTTAAAATTTTTAGACAATGATAATAAAGAAGATTATTTTTATTATTATATAAGATTATTAATTTATATCTAAACTGTCAACACCATTGAATTACATTGGTACCACAATGGTTTCACAGTGGTACCACTAAAATTTATGTTTAAGATAGTATCAAGGTGGTACCATTACGATCTGATAATGGTACCACTGCAACTTATATCTGAACCGTCAGTGTAATTGAATTACAATAGTATCACAATGATATCATAGTAAAACCACGAAGTTTTACTTTTAAAATGGATTCTACTACTATGAACATATAGTCATACCATAACAATATTATAATGGTCCCGCAATGGAAAGACAATAAACACAGCAATCTGATGATGTGACTACAAAAAAATTTTACCTGAACTGTCATCATAATTCAAGTACAATGGTATTACAACGATATCATAGTGGTACCACTAAAATTTACTTTTAAGATTATAACACTAAGGAAATATGGTGGTATCACAATGATATTATAATGGTCCCACAATAGGACGACAGTGGACACAACGATCTCATGATGGAACACTTAAATTTGTATATGAACTGTCAACATAATTGAATTATAAAGGTATTGCAGCGATATCATTGTGGAAACAGTAAAATCGTTTTTTAACCCTTAGTTACCTCACGGGGATCAAAATGACCCTGAGGGTTTTTGAAAGCGGCGAAATTTCCGTATAACCAGGGAAGGGGGCCAGGACCTGTGTAGGGGGTGGGGGAGTATGAAGGCCATATTTTTTGCTGAACCGATGATCAGACTCAGTTGGATTGGTGTGCGCCGAAAGCGACGTGGAGAAAAAAGGGTACTAAGACACGTGGGGTAACTGAGGGTTAAATTGTAAAGCAATTGACAAAATAAAGGGCATCACTAAGATCTGATGATTGTATAACTATATTTTATATCGGAACTGTGGACAAAATTTAATTGCAATGCTATTACAGTGATATCATAGTGGTACCACGAAAATTTACTTTTAAGGCTATATGTGACGTGATACTTGACAAAAAATCGATTTTCGGATTATGATAGATTCTATGAGTTCTTTAACTGGTCTTTCTAAGGGTGCAATCATAAATTTTGCATCTGCATTATTTCACAAGATATAAATGATTGAAAAAGAGTCTTTGAACGTGTGCGGAGCGGCACAGACTTCTTCAATCGCTTGCTCTGTAACATTTCACTTTTGCCTAATAAGTCCCTTTCCTCGGATCGCGTCACATATACTGCTGTGAAAATATAAACTGTTAAAAAATTGTTGTGATTCTACAATACTTTTGCAATACGAGCGTAATTGAAAATTGCAAACACGGTATTGGAATGGCCAAATTCCAATACGTGTATTGCAGTACCAAAGAACACGCGCCGTTTACCATAAAAGTACTTTACAATACCGGTATTGGAAGTTTGCGTTTCACTTATTTTAGCCTGTCTAGCGGAATGAGAATTGTGCCTTACTAGTCTAGTGGTAACACTCTACTTAGAGCTCGGTGGTTAGCGTTCGATTCTCCGTGCTTACGAATGTTTTAAAAACTTTCTTCCACAACATTGCATCAAATATGTGGAATTATTTCAATACACGTATGGCAATATAACAATACCAGCGTTTGAAAACTACAATATCATGTGTTGGAACGTTACATTACTTCTCGGAAATAAACTTCCAATACATTTAAAGAAACGTACCAATATACATTTTTTACAGTGTAGTGGTACTATTACGATTTAATAAATGTACCACTCAAATTTATATCTCAATTTTCAACATAATATCATTACAATAGTTTCACAACGATATCTTAGAGGGACCACTCTAATTTATATCTGAACTGTCAATATAGGTGAATTACTATAATGGTATCACAATGATATGGAAGCAGGACCACTAACATTTTATCTTAAAATGGTATCACGATGGAATGGGTGTAGTTTCACAAGGATATTATATTGGTTTCACAATGAAAAAATAGCTGATTCAACGATCTAATGATATGGTACTATAACGATTTTATGGTGGTGCTACAGTACTTACATGACGTATCGCATCACTGTTTAACGTTCCCACTGCAGAATCATAAAGAAAAATATTATTGAAAGCCTTATTTCAGTAGGTTGAGCACAAATATATTTTTTAAGCACAGAGTTTTTGTATTAACTCAACCAAAAATAAGTTTCATGAACGGTACCATAACGACTGCATGCTGATAGCATTATACTTACATATTATACCTAAGATTATACCATGATTGAATCACAATGATATTGCTGTGATGCCACAGAAAAGTTTTTTTTTTGAGATGGCACCGCAATGTCGAACTACAGTAGTAAAACAATTAAACCACAATGGTACCACAGGGATATTATATGTTAGTATCACTTGAATTGAGCTTATAAATGGTAACTCAATTGAATCTTACTGATGCCATAAACACCGCTGTGGAACTACCAACATTTTGTTTAAAGTGTTACTCCACGCTAAATCATGGTTACGTTATCATTAGATATCGCAAATCCTATAATACCAAATTCAATAAATTTAACAGATAGCGTAACTATAACTGTTTCCATCTACACGATGTCTTTACGCATGATTAGATCGCGTGAACGCAAAGGATACGCGAAGGCCTTGAGGGGCGCAACGTTCCGAAATTGCTCAAGGCAAGACTCTTTCTTGGATCTATTTCGCTAAAGTGGAATGCGTCACATTGTAAATAGCCGATAATTGCAATAGGAAAAGCCGAAAGAACGATAGCGTTCATCCATGAGGACTGAGGCGTAAAGCTAAAGCCGTGCAATCTAGTGGGAATGCGGAATCGGCAAAGTCGACGTTGAGTGCTCGCTGTAGCGCGCGTTTGTGTACCGGTGCGTTTGCGCGTACGCCGTCGATATACCTTCCACGGAAGAATGTATTATCTCGATTTATACCAGAATGTTCATGTGGACTCCAGACGGTCATGTGTTACATGTGTTCAATGTGTTCGACCTGTACGTTGTGTGTATACAATACACATACATATAAGCGCGTACCTACATGTCGGGTAGTAATCTAACTGTAATCCTCGTTGTGCACGAGTTAGATACATGTTCACGCGAGGAGGTCGATCCAAATACGAAATGACATAATTGCCGATCGGCGTGCCGAACGAATTTAGGACGCAAGATGAAGAACTAGTCTGTGCACGTTCCTCTTTTCCTAGCAGGTATATACAGTTGCAGACACAGAAAACCAGCTTCTGTACTTCAACTGCGGTTCACAGTTTATAGGTCTCGTGCATTGCTAATAAATTGACTCGGATGATTGCTAGAGGAAATTACGGAGATGTAAATAATGGGCGTGAAGAGTGGCGCCAGCGTGGTATAAGCGGTCACTGCAGCTCGAAAATGAAAGAGAAGGTGAAGAGATGCGCATAAAATATGAAGTGCACTCTTCACAGCGGGGTTACTTGAGAAGTTGTAGAGTTATTTCATACAATGTAGTTGAGATAGTTTAATCTATTGCAGTGCTGCGAAATTGTTGTGATACTCTTGATACCGTATGGAGAATACTTATCCAGGAGATAATTCGAGGGATGAACCACTAGATATTTTGACCTAAACCTGAATTCAAAAGAATACAAAGAATTAAAAACAATTCAAAAGAATTTAAAAAATTCAAATAATTTAAAGAAGTTTACGGTTTTTAGAAGATTTCAAGTGAATTAAGAAGAATTTGACTTATTTAAAGGTCAATTCAATAAAAAATATGCGACGTTCCGCAAGGAAAGGGCGCACTTTATCGGTATGTAGTTACGTATAAAATCATATAGCCTGATAAATTCCCGACATTGTAGGCTTAGGATAAAACCTCTTGTTTAAAAAATGAGTTATTAGTGAACTCTTGAATTAGGAACTTCGAAACCTCGCTTTTCGAGAAAAACGCATCTAAAGTTGGCGAGTGCCATAAGCGCATGTGTTAAATTTTTTTTTCAAAGACAAAATTTACCCATTTCCGATGGATTCCGTATGATTTCCTATAGAAATCCAAAATTGATACTTTTGACATTTATTCACAAAGAAACGAATATCTCCTAATCCACGATCGACCAAGTGGGCTCTTTCGTTGCGAAACGCCACATATAATGAATGAAAGCCGCTATATAATCTAGAAAACATCTGTTTTATGTTTGATAATTTAAAATTCATTCTGAATTTTCTTATTCTGCTAACATTGACCGTATCGCTCGTATTTTAGATTCTACAAGTAACAGTGGAATGCAACTAATAATTGTTGGAAGTTTTTACAAAGTAAATTGTTGGGTCACTTTTCACTAATTCAAATGTAAGAACAGTCCTTAGAATTTAAGAATTAATTTGAAATGTCCAATTCATTTAAAATAAGGAAAAATGATTTATAAGTAGTTTAAAAAATTCAAAAGGATTCCAGGAAATTGAAGGTTGATTAAAAATAATTCAATTTCATTTGGAAAATTTTGAAGGAATTCAAAAAGTAATACAAAGATTTTAGAAGAATTTAGAAACAGATATATACCTGAATTCAGTAGTGGTTATAATCAAAAGTATTTTCTTAAAATATTCCCTTATTTTACTATTATCAGTGCTCATAAATTAAGAGTATAATAATTCACAAACATAAAAAGTAAGGGGGTTCTTAATTAAGATAGTACACGGTAAGGTTCGTTAACTCAACTAAGCGTTGTCCGTTATCCGATAATTCAAATACGAATCTTCGGTCATGCACACTTAAATAAACAGGAAACATATAATGCGAAAATATGTTTAAATTTTCCAGGATAAAAGTTTCGCTTCTGGAAAGAAAATTCCGTTAAAGTTAATGCACTCAAACTTATGGCTAAGTACAAATTTATTTCATGTATATTACTTTGAACAAAATACAAATTTAGATCAAATTTAGATCAAGAACAGTCCTGTCTCTATTGCACGTAAACTAAAGTCAGCGTCAAAAGTACGGGACCCTCACTTTGATCGCTCGCAACTCGTTCAAAAAAATCGCAGAAAATTTTGGCCAGGTAAACGTGAAAGCTTAAGGTCTCCCGAATTGAAAGATATGTATATTGTT
>JAABKJ010002497.1:0-27927 GCA_011634705.1 Andricus grossulariae | reverse complement strand
TTATTACCGCCAGCACACATTCATATCATGAACGAAATATTCGCCAATCTCCGTTCGTCGTAGGTTCGCATTTTCATGTTTCACGAACCAAACATTTTCCGCAAATATATAAATCATTTTTTCCTTACAATATCCCCCTTGATTGGGACATAATATTCGCATTACGTTACAATCACACAATAAAACTATAATTAGGTATCCTATCCTCATACAATATCTTGATTACATACCAAATTTAGTCATAATACAATGTTTCATCAAGGATTGTCGACTAGAATTAAAACTTGTTTAATACAACACATCAATTGTCCAATACTATTTAATACACATGTCATGAATATAAGGAAACCTCGGGTTTCGCGAAATCAATGCTCCCATTGTCTCTCAATGTATTTCTTTAGATTTACACGATTATGAATCCCTTTCAATATTTTTGGATTGGAAGGATCACACAATTGATAGGAATTATTCCCAAAAGCTTTAAAAATCCTATACCGACCAAAATACACGTGAAAAAATTTCTCTGTCATTCTGTCAAGTTTGTTTGATTTCTTTGGAACACGTATAAGTACTAAATCCCCTTCCTTCAAAGACACTGCCGACACATTTCCCTGACAACGTTTTCTTTGATCAAAACTCTTATTAATATGTTCCTTTGCAAGAAGTATTTTGGCATCATGAGTCAAATCAAAGTCTGGGGGAAAATCTATTAGTTTCCGAATTTGATCATGTGGCTTAATACCAAAATGTAGTTCAAAAGGACGAAAACCTGTACTACAATGTGATGTTATGTTTAATGATATTCTATGTCCGGAAGATGTTTAGCCCAACGAGTATGTGATTCAGAACACATGGTCCTAAATAATCGACCTAATTCTCTCGTGACACGCTCTATGTGATTACTTTGGGGGTGTCTGATCGAACAAAATATCGGTTCGATACCAGATTCTCTCAAGGCCTTAGTCTAAACCGGTGACGTAAATTGAGTCCCATTATTAGCTAATAATCGCTTTGGCTTTCCCATTTCCGGTACATAAGAATTTAGAATCTTCTTTAGTGAAATTCGAGTATTGGCACGTTTGATGGCATAAAGTTTAACGTATTTGGAGAATGCATCTAACACGACAAAAATAAACTGGATACCTCCTATGGACATTGGTAGAGGACCGAAGAAATCAACCGTAACTAAATCTCCCGGTTCAGATGATTTGACCAACAAATATTGACCCTCCATTTTTATATTAGAATACTTGACTTTTTGACAGAAATCACATGACAGGACAAATTTTTTGATTTCTTTGTTCATGCCTGTCCAATAATAAAATTGGCGGATGTACATTGTAGTTTTTTAAACACCGGGGTGTCCTAATTTGGAATGGATCTCATCTATCAATTTAATAGTCACCTTCGACGGGACAAAGATTTGCCAGTTATGTGTTTTATAGTCGCAGTGAAATAAGATCTCTTCATGTGCTCGATAACGGTCCCTAAATTTGTCCAAATTAATATTTGTTAAAATATTTTTTATACGTATATCATGTTCTTGACCTTCAGAAAGTCTTTTAAAATCATCTTTCAACTCTTTGCTCAATACCAATGACGAACAATTTATTTCCACTGTGAAGACAGGTAAGATTATTAATAAATTATTGATTGTTAATTCAGTTTGTTCAACCTTTTCAAATTTACCGTTTGGATTGCGACTAAAAAAAACCGCGACTACATTGTCTCGACCCACACAATACTCGACCTCATACGTATATTGTTGCAAAATGATACTCCACCTAATCAACCTCGAATTTAAATATGGAGTCGTATTTAGAAATGTTAATCCCTTGTGATCCGTTATGATTGTAAACTTATTTCCCACTAAATAAACTCGTAATTTAGTAATGGAATAAACTATAGCGAGAAGTTCTTTTTCCGTCGTGCTATAGTTTATCTCTGCTCCATTTAAGCATCTGCTGACCATATAAATTATGTTATGATTCATATATTTATCAATCTGATAAAGAATCTCGCTAATACCCGAATTCGAAGCATCAGTCTGCAACCTAAATGGAACACCCGGTATTATGTGCCCCAATGTGATACAGTTCACCAGATTTCCTTTCAATTTTTCGTAAGCCACGGTATGTTCCTCAGTCCAGTTCCAACGATTTTTTTCTTTTAGCAACTCACGGAAGGGTTCCACATAATTTGCATGACGCACACTAAACTGCCTATAATAATTGCAAATTCCAAAAAATTGCTGTAGTTGATTTAAATTTTGAGGTATTGGAAAGTTTCTAATGACTTCTAATCGATCAGTTAAGGGTCTTATCCCTGTTGTTGATAAATTGTATCCAAGAAAATTAACTGAAGTTTTACAAAAGAGTGATTTTTTTAGACTTAAAGTAAAATTTTGATTCTGTAATTCCTGAAAAATGCTAGAAATAGCATCAAAATGATCATAAACGCTACCTGGAGTTGAAATCAGCAAATCATCAATATACATTGTAAGCATCTGATCAAATTTATTTCCTAGGGCTAAACTCAGACCCCGAATAAATGCGGAACCAGCCGTTTTTATACCAAATGGTATTCGGCAGAATTGGTATAATTTCGAACCATGTAAAAAGGCAGTATACTTGCGTGAATCTTGATGCAATGGGATCTGCCAGTAACCACTTGCAAGATCGGTTGTCGACAAGTAATTAACTCCATAAAATTTTTGCAAAAGTTCATTTATAAGCGGCGGTGATTCATTGCCTGATTCGATGATCTCATTAACGAAACGTGCATCCAAACATATTCTAACGGTTTTATTGTTTTTTATTATAATTCTCAACGGGTTGCAATATGGACTTACAGAAGGCTCAATTATTCCATTTTCCAACATGTCTTGAATTTCTTTATTTACAATTTCGCGATATGCAAACGGGATGGGATAAGTTTTTGTAATGGCAATTTTGTGTGGTTTTACATTAATTTTATATTCATAAATACCCGCACTGCACGTTTTAGGAGAAAAAAGTTTCTCAAAATGGTCCATACAATTAACAAAGGCTGTCCGCTCCGCAGCATTTAATTCTGTGAGCGAAGTTGCAATTTCCCGGATCCCATCTAAAAAACTCGCGGTGTCCGATTCAACAAGATCTTTATTCGAATTTGGGACATTTATTTCAGAAATAAACTTCATTTCTTCTCTTACATCAAGATCAAAATCGTTTTCAAATATCAAATTGCTACAAACTAGTTCTGAAGATGAGATTTGATTTATATGAAAATTGGAAGAAGTGTCAATGTTTTCTGAGATTGTAGTAGTGTCAGGGATATTACCTCTACACTTATCTCCATTGATCGTTATCTCTCCCGAAACGCGTCTATTTTCGTCATCATAATTCAAATCAGAGAATAAAATCGTTAAGCAAAAGTCATAATCGACTTCGCTTTCATTGTTATTGTCAATGCTGTGTACATTTAAACGTGAATCACCATTGGCAATAAAAGCATTTCGTGCGACAGAATTATTATCACTACGAGAAGAAAGATTACAATCATTCACGACTGTTCGCTTCGTGGCGATATTTACAATTTGTTTTCGACAATTATCTCTCTTAGAAAGCTGAGAATTTATATTATTTGAATTTTCAAAATATACTGGATTAATGTGAAAAGTTTTATTTCTAAGAATTTGAACGTAGATTATATCATCCTCCATAGAAGTCACAACCCCTTCAGACGGGGCCCGATCAAATAATACCAATGAGTTTGGAGCGGGTACACCCCCGATTGAAATAGAGCGATTGAAATAATCTATCGCAACCCTATTACCTATAAACCAATCATTTCCTATGATAACCGGATTTGTCAACTGAGGTACGACAAGAAAAGATGTCAAGTAAGACCTTTTATCAATTTCTAATTTCATCAAAATTTGACGTTTAATTGTAGTTGGTTTCCTGCCTATTGCAGTACGCAAAACTATATTAGAAACTGGCAACTCTTCCAATTTACCATGCAACATCAAATATTGATAAAATTTTTCTGAAACGCACGTAATTTGACTACCAGTTTCAATTAACGAGGGCACCGGCACATAAAACAATGAAATTATTAATTTAGGACATTCAGGGATTTTTTTATCAATATTTGAAGTGTTATTACTAGGATCACATATTAGGTTATTTGACAAGTCATCAAAGAGATCATATGGATTTTGGCGCGTTGTTTGACCTGCTAACATCGCGCCAATAATTAGTTTAAATTATTGGTCCCTTGAAATCCGTGAGCCTGATCATTTCTAGAATCATGGGATGGAGGGGGAACCGTCAAATTTGGGAATCGGAATTCGTTCAAATAATCGTCCGAATATTCTGGATAGTTTTGACCTGAATTATAATGTGAATTTAATTGAGCAATATTTATTCGACTAGGCTCGAAATTTCCAGATCCACAGGCGCAAGTATGACAATTTGTTGCTTGTATCTGAGAATTTCGAACTTTTTGTTTAGCATTGTTATAACCACCCTGAGGGTTATTACCAATTTGATCATTAATTCGGTTCTGATAAGGTTTATTATTATAATTATTTTGGCCATTCTGATTGTTATTATTATTATACTTCTTATGTTGATTTGTTTTGTCATTGTGTGTCGCGTCAAGTTGAGCTAAAGCCTGAGTTAATTTGTTCATGTCTGAGAAGTCTATCGCCACTAATGCTTCACGGACGCGAATTGGCATTTGTTGTATTATGCTGTAGTGCTTCTCATAAGCTTCCATAGCGGGTTGGAAATATTGCGCATCTTTTACCTGTTCGAGAAAATAGGCCTGGAGGTTACCATTACTTGGGTCGAATCGTCTTGCAAGCCACGCGGCTTTTATTTTTACGCGTATTGGTATCGAGTAGAATTCTTCCAAAAAAGCTATCTTGAAAGCGTTATAGTCTGTAAAATCATTTCGACACGTTCCTTACCATATTTTAGCGCGACATATAAGCGCGCCCTCAAGAACATTTAATTTACTGGCTTCCTGAATGCTTTTAATTTGAAAAAAGGGTCCAAGTCCTCTAAAAATTCATTGGGATTACGAGATTCTCTTTCAAATTTAGGGGGCTTTGCTTCCATATGAACACCTTGCAAACCCAAAATGAGAGCATTGACCACGCGATCTCCGACATCCCCCTGAGGCACTAACAAATTTTGTAACCTTTCTATTTCACGTTGTTGATTTTCGGAGGCTTCATGCATTCATCTCAACTCATTTCTCAACTGCTCAGGAGTCAAGCCTGGGAACGCATTTTCTTGTTCAGCCATTTTTTTAGATAAATTTCGACGAATATTAAAATTGTTAATTCTACTATTTAGGCTATGTGTTCGCCTTGTTCTCCTTTCTAAACCAGGAAGCAATGAACCTCCCCTAGCTCTTGTATTAACAGGAGTTGAATTATTGTCACTCATTAAATAATTGTTTCAATTCTAAAAGAAAAAGGAATCGATTTCCTGTTCGGGCGCCAAAAATGTAACACTCTGTTTCGTTACGTTAGATTTTACTAAAAATTCATGGAATTGTGATTAAGTTATTCAATATTGTTGATCAAACTGTTCAAATGGTATAATAGATATTAAAAAAAAAATAAGGTTCAAAGCAGACAAGGCTAGAGTCATAATAATAATTAGCATTTAAGTAATTTTATTAATTTTCAATATATATATATGAGGATACGAATCTTCATTGCATATTAGCGCCTCCCATGTTGCCCTATCTATGCGTCTGTATATCTCATTCTGAAATTCTATTCCTACTTCTGGTTTCTCTTAATTTTCTATTGATTCGCGTCTGTCTCGTTTTTTTGGTCACTCTTTTCTCCATCCTTGACCTAAGTTTATTTTTCTGACTAAGAGGTAATGATCCGTTTTATATTCTGGACCCCTGATAACCCTTGTATCTTTTACCTGCTCTCTTAGCCTAAACCGGGCATTTGTAATAAACAAGCCTTTTTCTAAGCATAAGCTAACCAATCTGTCGCATGAACATATAACTTCCAACATTCAAACTTTACCTTTACCTTTACCGGATGCAACCCTGCCGTCAAACAAAGTTGCAATCCATTCCGAAGCTTCTCTATCGTTTATATTACGCATTGCCTAAAGTATAAGCCCAGCTACCAACTTGATGTGAGAATTCTATTTTGCGAGTAAAAATCATGTCCGAACTAATTAACCAGCGGCCATAAGGTGGAGAGTCCAGTTATAACGTCAGACCCGCCAAACTGCGGTCAATGGAGGAGGAGTATAGGCACATAACTAGAAACGAAGGAGTCATTGTTGATTTGTGTTGTATACTAAGAAGGGCACCAGCATTCAGTAGATTAGCAATGAAAGAGAAAATGTGTACATTTCTCAAAATGTTCCGCAAATTTCCTAAGTTTCATATGATCACATTTGACCATTCCTGGTCTACCTCTAGGCGCGTCGCCAAAAACTCTTCTTTTCAATTATTAGTAATTGAATAAAAGTACTTATCCATGAAAAAGCTGATCTGATTTTGCCACTTTGTTGGATATCGGACGTGAATTTCGAAATTTTTCTTACTTTATGAGCGGCACTTTATGTTCTGCGGTTAACCATTTCTTATGAAAATAAATTAAACCGTTTGTATGCGGTAAAAACATTTGAAAACAATCGCGTGAAATGACTGTATCAATGAGGAATATATACTTTATTTTCCGTGAGTGAAAGATTCGAAATCTTTCTCACATCGAAACAGTCAAACTGACACTCAAGAGACCGGTTAGTCAATTTCTCATGCAGTTTTTATTCGGTTTCATTTCATTAACTGAGGGTGACCATTCAAAAGATTAAAATTCTTTGTTTCAAATTCGAATGTTCAAATCTAACGATTCCGAACTTGAGTACTCCCGAAAAATGATGTCGATAGTGCTCCAGCCCTCCTTGAAGCCGACCTGTGTCTCCAGAAATATTCCTTACCCTCCACATCCTTCAGCAGCCTATCCGCCAACACCATCGCGTATGCTTTGTACGCCGTATTCATTAGCCTAATCCTTGTATAATTTTCCAGCCTATCCCTGTCTCCTTTCTTATACAGTTGCACAATCAACCCCTTCCTCCACCCTCTTGGGAATCTCACCCCCTCCACACTTTCTCTACTACCTGCTTCAGCCTCTCCCTAACCTATTGTGTGTTAAACAGCCACGCTTCGTTTTCTACCCTGTCCAGCTCTGCTGCCTGAGACCTTCTCAGCTTCCTCATATGATTCTCTCTCCTCGTCATTCAACTCCTCTACATCTTCTTCGCTCGTTCTTCTTATTCCCTTAACTCTCTTCCGTAAATCTGAGCCCTAAAATGATTCTTTAAAAAGTTTCATTCCACTCCTAACTCCTTATCTTCTCGCTTATCCCCACTCTAGGTTTCCTAAACCTATTTATTGTCTTTCACACGTCTCCTTCTATCTTAATACTTCTCAGCTTCTCTTATGAATCTTACTCTTTCTTCTGCTCTTTCTTTTTACACATCAACCTAAACTCATTTCTCATTTCTAAGTACTCCTGCCTTTTCGTAGTTCCCTGTTTCCACTTCTTGTACTTCCATTTCACCTTTTTTCCATCTTTTCACATTCTCTATTCTGCCACGGCTTTACCACTCCTTTCTTCTTCTTTCTAAATACCTTCTTTTGCACACACCCTTTCACTGCTCTATCGCTTCCCTTGACCAGGTCACCTTCTCGTCTATCGATACTTCCTCCTCACCTTGCCTTACGCCACCCTCCCCTTAGCTTCACAATCCTAATGGTTTATGGTCTGACTTTATTCTCCCCTCTACTGCGAATTTCTTCATCTACTCCCAACCTTGCATATTATTGACCACATAATCTATCACAGATACCCCTACCTCACTCACATACGTGTATTCTCTCTCTTTGTCGCCTGTTACTACACCATTTAATACGTTATCCTTTTATCCTCTCTCAAAACTCTCTCCTTCCCTGTAGAGGCTCCTTTTCGTCCCCATTCTCGCATTAAAGACCCCTCCCAGTACCGCCATATCCTCCTTCCTTTAGCCTAGAAAGTCTTCTGCCCTTTTCCTAATCCTTTCCATTCCATCCCTATTGTATAATGTCACAAACTTGTATATCATCCCTCTCTCTTCCCTGTCTTCATTTGCACCCCCTCGTTCTTTCTCGCCCTGAACTTCTTTCTTCAATCCATCCCTAACCCCTCTTATAATTCCCCCGCTAACCAGCATTTCTTTCTTACTCTGACCGCCTCCTGTAGCCTCCTTCTATACTCTCTGGCAGCTTTGGCTTTATTCTCTTCCATTCCTTTCTCTCTATCCACATCTCTACCAGTACCGCAATATCAAATTCCGAGACATAGCTTCAGATATCGTAATATTTCTTCTTTACCCCTCCCCCGTTCGAGTACAGCACCTTCACTACTTCAGCACCATGCTGTACCCCCACCTCGCTACTCATACCCACATTTTCGCATCTACTTTTATTTTGTTATACCCTGCCTTTGCCGTCCCTCCTTCAGTCCTCTCCGTCATAGCTATGTCGTTCAGCATTCTCTGCACATCCCTTTTCTTCAGCTTCAAATCGTTGTCGATGAAAAACACCTCGTCCTTTATCCTACTTTCATTTCGAAATACCTCCAACATGTTTTCCCAGCGCTCAACTTCCACGCCCGCCACTTCATTTTCCTTTTTTCCCTCCAGCCTAACTTTACCTACCTTGCCCTTAACCCTTCACATGCTGTGTAGAAGTCCTTCCACGCCGTCCCTTTCTTTCCCGCTCCTGGGCTTCAATCCTTCTACCATAATATTATTTCTCCTTTCTGCCTTCTCTTTTCTCTCTATTCTCGGCTTCAGTGCCCCTATCCCTTTTCCAGCGACCACCTTCTCCTTTTCGTGCCGTAAAGCCGAAGTATGGATCAAGTATAGATGAAATATAGATAAAGTATAGATAAAGTACAGATAAAGCATATATGAAGTATATGATATATTTCATCTATAATTAAGTACGTATAGCTGAAGTATAGGATATACTTGATATATCCTTGAGTATGGCTAAAGTATCTAAAATAATAAAGAAGCCAGTTAATGAATTCCTTAAGTTTCAACAAAATGCGTGCCATAGTTAGCTGAAGAAATCTACTTCGAAGTTAAAATTCAACCGTTATACGGTTATACGTTATATGTCTAAGATAAAATTTAGCAAAACTCTTTTTATACTTCGACTATACCTTGTTATACTTTTGCTATATTCAAGTTACATATAGAATAGACATGAAGGATGGGATCGTCTCGTATACCATACTTCTATTATACTATCTGAGAGACGACACATGTACGATTTCCGAGATGTTTTCCTAGAGCGATCCCATACAAAATATTTTCAACCAAAAAGATTGTTTTCAGTATGAATTATAAATCCTCAACTAAAGTTGTTAAATTTTACGTTCAAAAAATGAATTTGCATCCAAAAATGGCTGGAAAAGTAAATAAGATATAAATATTTTTGTTGAAGCAAACGTTATACATTTATACCTTATGTGTTTTCTAAAAAACGGGGTTTCCAAGTTGCTTCTAAGACAGAAGAAGCTATAACTTTTTGTCTTGTACAAAGTAGGTGCAATTAAAATTTTCTATAAAAATACATACTTCTAATATACTATTAACAAGACGTTTAGCAAAAGAATGTGTAGGCGGTTGATGTATCAACGGACGATTTTGCACTTTAAAAAATGTAATCCTCTATTTCTTGCTGCCGAATTAAGATTACAGTTCGAGTGCTTTTCTAATGGCGATCCTCAGCCTGGTGTTTCTAGTTGTGAACCTTATTCTTCTTCTCCTGGCAGACAGGACACTTACTCTTGGCAGGCCAAATTCTTCTGCCAGGTCTCCTACACCTGTCGAGCCTCCTCTTCGTGCCAGGTCCAGGTCTCCTTCTTTCAACCGAACTTTTCCTCGCGTACTTGGATTTAAACTTGAAGAGCTTGGATTTATTAGGCTGATTCGCTACAAGCATCCGTACCTGATATTCGAACTTCGAAGATACGTTTTTCCCGTCGATGAACCAATTAATTGAAAACTGACCGTAGTCTCATTACGCCCATGCCATCCGAAGAACAAATTGTATTATCAACGTCCAATGGTGACGTCTGTGCAATATTAAAAAAATCAGCATACAGACACACAGGTTTTCGCAAAATACATATACCTGATTTTATAGGGTCTGAACAGGGTAAAATAAACATGTACAGCGGTTCGGTTGAAGAATTAACCTTAGAAGAAATCGCTGAATGTCCAGTGGGCAACCATATCCCAATCTCAAAGAGTTTTAGAGTAATTCACGTGTAAAAAGCAATTATTGACACCGTAAATTTGATTTAAAAAACGTTTTCAGTGTGAACGATCAACCGATAAATGACAACGAATTCCTTTTCAATCGGGAGCTTCGCACGCTTAGCTTTCTTTTAAGTTTGTGCTTGATGATTCGTTGCCTGCTTTAGAATTTTTCCCTGTCAAAATTTGTAATTTTTGCCCCAAGTCTTTGGCAAATTTTCTGTGCATGGTACTGCCATTCAACTCAAACAAAATCATAAGAAATATAATATAAAATTTTACAAATAAAGACGAACAAAATAATTTTGATATAATTATTAATATCAATGCTCGATGGTATAATTGATTGAGTAGTTATTTTATTATAAAAACGCATATTATATAGATAACTTGATTGAACACTAAAATTTTCAGTTCAATAATTTGTCAAAACTGTCTCCTCTACTTTTTTCAACGTAGTCGTTGCTCCATTCAGGGTCATTAAAGCAGCCCTACTGTCCACTCATTCTACGATATACACCGGATCTTGCTTCATCCTTGTTTATGGAGCCATCTGTGAACCAGTCGACCCCGTCACTGGGCAGGTGTGCCTCGTAATTAACTCATTCCCCCTCCGTGAAGCTAACACGATACTTCTTGTTGAAGAGATAGTGAGTGGGCGTTTTGTCCCTGAGCATGTTCAGGGTCGGCTTACTCACGATATAGGTTAGGATCCGCACTGCTGTCGAGATAATTCCGCCGTTTTCTATATTTAATCTCAGGCCACCTTCGCAGCCACGGCCTTGATCGTGAGATCGAGGGGCTCCAATCCTGTTAGTGTCCCCAATGCCATCGTGGTGTCGACATCGAGGCACCGGTGACGCCTCTTATAATCAGTCCCCTGATTATTTCTAGTCGAGACTTAACAGTCGACAGTTCGACCATGCTGCACCATACCACCACCGTATAGGTTAGCCTGGGTCGCAGGATCGCTGTGTAGATCCACATAAGTGTCTCCTGCTTCAAGCCCAAGCTTTTCCCTATAGCTCTCTTACGGAGCCATAGAGTTGCTACTAGTTTTTGGAACTCATTTTCCAGGTGCTCGTTCCGTAACAGCTTCTTATCTAGAATGACACCTAGATAATGAGCTCGCTCTTTGATTACCAGTTGTTTTCCTCCCAATAGCGGTGTACTTGTGGTCCCTACTTATACCGTCTGGTGAATATAAATGCGTTCGTCTTATTTGGATTAACTGATAGTTCAGACTTCCTGCACCAAGAATCCACTATCCCCAGTGCTTGCTGAATTACTCTGAAGAGCGCATCCAGATTTCCTGTGCAGAATAACTGTATTTGTCCAGGCGGAACACTAAAGATATTCAAAATTTGGTCTGATTGTAAAAAAGGGGGAGATTACGACATCCATTTCGACAAAGTTTTATTTCGGATTCCTATAGGATTTTGTAAGAGAAACGCGAATCTGAAACTCGTATATCGATCTCGGGGGTACAAAAAGTGAGGCAACATCCATCCGTCAGCCACAACCTCCCCCATTTTCAGCAGCTGTCACCGATTGTCCTATTCTTGTTCATGGGTGATTAAGTTCAGCGATAGAAACTTCTCAACCACATTCTCTCCCATATTCAGGGGGTTTGGTCACACCGTGCTTCTGATCACAGAAAATTATCATTATATATCCGCGTATTTTGAAAGAGCTTTAAATTCCTCACTAGAATTGGAGCCGAAAAGTAAAATATCTTGATCAGTTGAAACAATATCACGTTTTAAAATTAATTTGCTACCACTTGAAAAAAAAATGTTTCAAAGAAATTTTTGTTACCCCTTGTAAAAAGTTATCTGATCCCAAAAAGAACCTTCAAACAGAAGTTCATACTCTTGTAACAATTTGAGCAAATTTTTTCTGTATTGCTAGAATTATATTAGACTTCAGATCATGCCAACATTCAGCAAGTCACATTTGTTGCCAGTCACATTTTCGCCGGGTCAAATTTACGGCAACTCACATAGCAGCATCCCTCGTTTCGCAAAATTTGAGAGGACGCGTCCTGCATTCAGTGTGTGGTTGACTACATAACATCTGCAGAAACCTTACTGCCACGGTCGGCAGTTCGCGAGCAAACTAAGGATCCTTCATCAACTGAACAAGTCAAAGCTGTTGAATTTCAGACAGCACATTTGTGATAGAATAGATTGCTATTTGAATATAGGAGAAAACTTCGAGCGGTGCGATAGGTGGGTAAGAGAAAATCAACAGTTTTTCTCTGAACCTTCTCGAATCTTCCGACACCATCCAGTTACTGTTGACCACATGCTAAAACCAGAGGAGGTCGAGCAATTTTGCAGAGACGTCTACGAAGTGCAGAATTCACTGAATAAAGACATCGGGAACATAAATAGCTTGAAGAAGCATATCGAAAGCATTTTTACCTCTTATTTAAAGTCAGAAAAGACTATTCCACACTGGTTGATGACATGATGCTTGCGAAAATGGACAACTTGTCTGACGTCTAAGAAAGGCGTTGAAGGATGTAAAAGGTACTTGCTCATCGTCAGGTGCATCTGCAAAGACGCAGAATTCTACCAGCACCACCTGCCGAGGGCCTGAATAAGCTATAAGACAGCTTTTGATTCAACCTCTCATAGACGTTGTCTCTGACTATGTCAGCAACGTTTAAACAGTCTTTTGAACTTAACACAGTTTTAGAGAAAACAGACATGTTTCACCAAATTGACATAGTGAATCTTTGAAGCTCTCTTAAAATAGTGGCATAATTTAAAAAAACATCTTTATCGTCTTCTCGTTGTATCGTCCTTCTCAGGCTTGGATGGATTCTTGACAGAAACTTCTATAATTTCCTTCCTGTGTAAGATAACATCAGTATTTTGTCCACAGTGTGCTGATTCTTTGTCAGCAGCTTTCAATTGTTCTGTTTGTCATGGTAGATCCTCAGTTCGTGAACCAACTCTTGCACCTTATCCATAATTGGCCTACCAGATGTTATGTACTCAATCACAATCACTCTTACTACTTAATATATATTCATTGCTAGTTACGCTAATTTGACAAATCCTACAAATTCTATGAGCATATTTTTTTAAACGAAATGATGAGCTTTCGCCTATAGTTTCTTCCGTGTTCTCGGTGAATCGACGAAGATAATATCAATTTTAAGAATCTGGAAAAGTTTGAAGTGTGAATTTGTTTATAATCATTTTTAATAACAATGATCATTATGCTGCTGAATGGCAATCTATAGTGTTGGGATATTATTCTTTAGACAAAAAGAAATAAATATGCAGAAAAGGAAACATTTCTTTGTTCAAAGCTGTGATATAAGTTTATTTCTTTATAACGATTGTTGCTCAAAGTCAATTTATTGTGACAAGATATAATTTTTCAGATTCAACTTATCACCAAATTCAGTAATTTGTTTCTAATTTATTTTTAATTTACAGAATCAAGAGCAAATCATACTGTCCAAATCTAGGCCAAGCTCACGAATGAATCCGTGGAATAGAAATTTCTGTGGATCTAAAAATCGTCACATGCACTAATTCGTTATCATAATCATTTTTTTTTTGAATTAATATTTGACCGTCATAAATGAAATGGGCCGTTATAGGGTAATATTGTCCGAGGTCGAAGAGGAAATCCTTGATATTTCCACTATTTTTGCACGTACGCTAATTTTTTCTCATTCAGATAAACTATATTTTGCCATATAGAAAACATCTTTCCCTGAAACGTTAATGATTGTATCAATGATGACATCAGTTTCACAAAAATTCGTAACCAAATTTTGTTTGAACTGACTTTTATCAAATGTAAATATCTTAGTAATACAAGCTGGCTGCCTTGAATTTTAGAGACAATGACTATTGTAAAGATCATATAATCTACTCAAGCAGTCGAATATTCATTAGTTATATTGTTGATAAAAGTATTTATCAACACAATAATCGGGTTTTCCTTTAATAAGAAAATATGAAGATTGTCTGTACTTTGGTCTTATATTGGGCTGCGATCTTCAACTCTATCGGTGAATATGATAATATAATACATCTATAATTTTAGGTAAATTTTTCCCAAGCTTCGCACGAATCAGAATTTGTGCGATTTAATCTGCATGCAGCAACTTTGCAAGTTGACGTATATTCGGCAGAGTTCACACAGTACTTACGAACCCAAGCCCTCAGTACACACCCTATTTTGCAAAAATTACAACAGAGATTAAAAATTGTAGAAAAAGTAGTTTTGAGAAAGCTCCAGGTTATGTTTTTCACATAAAAGAAATTTAAATTAAGCACATCCAAGACGATTCAATGTAAAACAGCCATGAAATTTGAAAATTTAGACTACTCAAAAAATTTAGGTTTTAAAAAATCCAGTAATGTTTCAAACCCTATACAAATAGTCATACAGGTAACTTCAAGAAAAGTCAAGGTTTTATTCTTCACCTTGTAATAATATTCAAAGATCCACATGATCTACCCCGAGCACAATTAACGGAATCCATTATTGTTGCCTTTAAGCGAATCATCAAAACATTTTTTAAGCGCGTTTTACCGGAATCGACTTCAGTTCTCGCCGCGAATTCTCTTTTATGTTTTCTATCTACTGCAAATGGATGTATCGAAGTAGTAATTTGAGTTTTGGAAAGAAAAAAAATTCGGCCAGAGCCAGTTACAATGCGTTTTATGAACGTGAGGTCGGAATTTACTCGTTCTAGCATGTCTTCAGCGACCTTCACGCGATTGAGTGTTTGAGCGTTGCTGCTCGACGCGTTTCATGCCCAAACAATCATTTAAAATGGTACGAATTTATTCGTGAGACACAGAAAGTTCAGCGGCTATCTCTCTTAAACTAAAATGACGCTTTGCAGTCATCATTTCATTACTTTAACGATGTTAACTTCAGTTGAAGACGCTGATGGCCGACCAGAGCGAGGCAAATCTTCTTAAACTTAAACTCTTCTTAAGCTTAAACTTCACTTCAGTATAAAGGACAGTGGTGCCAACTAAGCGCCAAAAAGGTTTCTTACAACCTCTTCAAGCGGGCTTTTGGAATGATCAATTCCCGTTACATTTTTGACAGAAATCTGCGTATGTTCGTGAATACACTTTGCCTGTTCCTAATGTTGGCCCCCTTTGCTTTCTGCATATCTTCCCCTCTCTGTCTGCCATAAGAACATTCAATAGAAGTGGGCTTAACCGGCACCCTTGCTTGAGCCCCCTTCCTGTCCAGAATTTCTCTCCTTTATTTTCCCCTATCTTCACTCTGTTGCCTTGTTTCTTTTCAGCTCTGATATATCACTACCGTTTTTCTTCCTTCTCCCTTCACCTTATTATCCACACCCCCTAACAGATCCTTCAAATATTTCATCCAAACTTTTATCTTGATTTCATCATTTATTCCCTTCTTCCTTTTCTTTCTCTGTTTAACACTTTCCACTTTCTCCTTTTCCATTCCGCTTCCTCTACCTCTTCCATGTACTTTTCATTCTTCTTCTGTCCTTCCTGCCTCATCATTCTCTCTGCTTTCTTTTTCTCCTTTTGAGTTTCTCGTTTTCCATGTACGCTCTTCTCCACTTTCTTATATTCTCCTTGATCCTATATTTACTTTCCCTGCATTAATCGTCCCACCAACATCTCCTAAAACCTTCTCTAAGGGAAGAGCCCTGACCTTAATAATCACTAGTTTGATTTTCTCTAGCAGCATGTCTACTCCTTCCTGTTCCATACTCTTCATCTCTTCGTTTTCTATTTTTTCTTTGAATTCTCTCAACTTTTCCTCCCATCAAACCTACCCATTTTCAATTTCCTTCCCCCCTTTCCTTTCTCATTCCCCCTTCAGTCAGAATGTAGTCTATTATGATGTCGCCTATACCATCACAAATAAACCCTCCCGCCTCTACCAATAAGTCCAGTAGCCTCCTAAATTCCGGATTCGTTTCCTTGTGATTTGAGTTTCTCAAGAAGCCTTCCTTTCCTGCATCGCACACCTTCCCCACTTGTTCTCGAGTGCATACATTTATTTATTCTCTTCTCCTGTATAAGCATACAATATCGACAAACACTTTTGCTACCGTTATTTTTCGCACCATTGTTCCGTCCTGTTCTTTCATATACTCTCCCTTTTCTTCCCATACCAACGCTTCTTTTCTTTCCCCTGACAAGTTGTCACCGATTCCTTTCCCTTTCAAGTGATCCTTTCTCGCTGCTTGCATCATTCAAACATATAATTCCGGTGACAATATTTCTATGTCCTTCCAATCATCATCATCCGCCCATTTTTCACTCATTATTATGTCCTATTTTTACAATTCCCCCCAGAAACCCTTATCCTCAATTTTTCATCCTGACACATTCCAGGAGGCTACTTTCACATTTCTATCTCCTCTTCTCGCTCGTCTCGCTCCTCTCGTCCTTTTCGCTAACCCTTTTCTTTATTTTTAAACCCCGAAGCTTCCCTGCTTTTTGCCCTTCTCCCGTCCTCACCTTGTTAACCAAGCTCTCATTTCTTTTTTTCTTCATCCCTGATTTAACCTCCTGCTTCATTCGTATTTCGATCTGTGTTAATTTCATCTCAGCTGAATACGCTAGGAGTTGTTTTTTGGGATTGCTGAATTTTATTTTTTACATTAATTTAACTGTAATTTCGCTTTAACTTTAACTTTCATTTCATTTTTGAGTTTAGAATATATCTTGATAAATTGTTAAGACAACTTGTGTGACTATTTTTAATTTGCAAATTTTCTCTGAAGGTGCCTTATATAACTGTTTTTAATTTTTTTAATTTGATGGATATTTTGGGTGATGATTAGGATGACAAAGAAAAACCCATTATTTAATTTTTGCTGCTCCCTTCACCCAATTCGACGTCCTTTAAAATGAAGAATACATACTTTTTGTTTTATTTTCTGATAATTTCGTAGAAGTGCCGCTAGGCATTTAAAAAATATACTTTACACTTTAAAAAATGTTAAGTGTAATATGTAGAGTAGCAATAAGCATTTAATTCAAATCAGTTTCAAAGTCTTATGCTCTGATTTTTTACCTTAGTCAAAAAGTGCTGATTGCTCGCCCAGATTTGGAGAATCAGTAAAAAAAGTTTTAAACAAATTGTTAAATTTTTAGGCCTAAAGGCGAATTTTCAACTAAACAGTTGTATCTTTCGGGCAAACAAAAAATAATTTCTAACAACTTTGATGAATATTTAGAAATATAATTAAATGTGCAACCGAGTAATAAAATTTTTAATCAAGAATATAAATTCTCCAAAAATAATTAACGCTTGATAAAAAACAGTTGATTCATCACGCAAAGAGATGAAATTTTAATTCAAATTATGAATCAGCAACTGGAATTCTACCAAAATGGATGAACTTTCAAACCAAAAAGACGAATTAACAACAAAAAGGTTGACGTTTCAACCAGGGAAGATTTCCCAGTCGAGTGAAAAAAGTTTGGAGCAAATTGTTGAATTTTTCGTCTAAAAGGGTAAATTTTCAACAAAAAATTTAAATCTTTTCAACAACATAAATTAATTTCTGACAGGACTGACTCGCATATATAACACATGAATACTTTTTTTGAATAAATGTAGCAAAAGCTACAACTTTTTTGTCACAACAAAAATGATAAATTTCATAATGTACCAAACAGAGGATTGTGTACTTCAAAAAAATGTTACTTCCTATTTCTTGTTGCAGAATTAACTTCACAGTCCAAGCTTTTGTCCGACGGTGACCCGAAACCTGATGTTCCTCCTTGTGGACCTTCTTCTTCTTCTCCTGGCACACATTCTCCAGACACGACTCTTACTCTTGGCAGACCACATTCTTCTGCCAGGTCTCCTCCACTTGCCAAGCATTCTCTTCGTGGCAGGTCCAGATCTCCTCCTCTCAGCCGTACTTTTCCTCGCGTATTTGGATATAAATTTGAAGAACTTGAATTTATTAGACTTATTTGCAACAAGAATCCGAGCCGCATATTCGAACTTCGGAAATACGTTTTTCCTCCCGATAAACCAATTAAATTAAAAAATGCATACAATACTCTTAAGCCCATGCCAACGGAAGAACGAATTGTATTATCAACGTCCAATGGTGACGTCTATGGAATGTTGGAAAGATCAGTCGACAGACACATAGGTCTTCGTGGCATGTACACACCTGTTAATCTGTTTGGAAATCGGGCAAAAATAAACATGCACAGCGGCGCGGTTAAAGAATTGACCTCAGAAGAAATCGCAGAATGTCCAATAGGCAATCGTTCTTCAATCAAAAAGAGTTTTAGAGTAATTCGCGTGTGAAATACAATTCATGACACCGTAAATTCGATTTAAACAATCTTGTCAGGGTGGACGATGGACCGAAAAATAACAGTGCGTTTCTTTTGGAGCGACAATTTTACAAATGTTCAGAAGAAAAATCGATCCAATCACGCGAAATATAAAAAATTTAATAGAAATCATGTGATGAAACCCGATTCAAAATGAGTTTGATTTCAACTTTTTTGGTGATGTTACCTTGGAAGAAACCGCAGAATGTCCAGTAAGCAACGAAATTCCAATTGCAAAGCATTTAAGAATATTTCGTGTGTGAGCCACAATTCGTCGCATCGCCAATACGATAAAATAGAAAAGCGCACAAACAACCATAATAACCTCAATAAACGTGTAATAACCATAGTAAACGTGTTCAAAATTCGCTTGAATCACCATGAGCTTGATGATATGAATGCACGATTTATACATCGGGAAAAAATGTACGACTTTTAAATGAACACAATTTTGCAGAAAAATAACTGTATAGAAATAATTTACAATTAGTTGAAGTTAGAAACAGAATCATTTATGATGCTATGAAAAAATTAACTAACAAGGGTGATTCTTTCGTAATTTGAAATGATTAGGTTTTGAATTTCATGTTTGTTGTATAAAAGATGAAAATAATTAATGTACGATTGCCATTAATGAAAAGAAGCTGTAATTTCCCAATTATTCAAATAATTTTCCTAAACAAATACACAGTTTGACAATATATGATTGAGTAGGCTCAATTTTTTCCAGAGAATAAACTGAAAGTGTGAACTAAAAATGTAAACTGAAAATGACTTCTTGTTCTTGTATTTAATAATTTGGCGGAAGGTTTTATTCATTTAAACAACTTTTGTGAACGGATGCTCATGTTTATGAATTTGAATTTAAAATTGAAAGCTTTTTCGGGTTTTAATCGTGTGCAAAACTACGAATCTTGCAGACGTTTCGTGAACATTTCAGTTCACTTCTTCAGGGCTGACCTGAAACTGAAGTTTCAGGTTATGCTTTCCTATATGTATTCTCTACAATGCCTGTGATTCGCCAGAGTGCCCTATGGTGGAGACTGCTCGAACTTGATTGGCTAATCAAGTCTTTTATAAAAAACCCGGGAGGACGGAAAGCCAAATCGGATTGGTATTATATCGTTTACACTTTGGCTCACCGCCCTCCCGGTTTCTCCAATATAGACTTTGCCACAAGAACAAGGTTTTTTATATACTCCCGGTTCGGTGAAAGGTGTCTTTTTATCTTTAAGATTGTTTATAAGTTGTCCTATTTTCGCAGGTGGTTTAAATATGTTTCGGATGTTGTGTTTGTTGAGAATTGTTCTTATTTGTTCTGTGATAGCTTAAATGTAGGGTAGGATGATGGTCTTCTTTCTCTCCCTCTTTCTTTAGTGGGTTGTGTTAAATTGTTATTTCGAGTGTATTTTCTTATTCCTTCCTCAATTTTTTTGTTTGTGTAATCGCCTTTTATTAGGATTTGTTTAACATTTTGTAATTCCTTTTGTAAGTTATCCTTATCTGTTATGGAGACAGCTCTGTATACACGGGAATTGATGACAGATTGCTTTTGAGATGGGTGGTGGTGGGAGAAGGCATGTAGGTATCTTTTCTTATAGGTGGGTTTTTTGTAAACTTTATGTCCTAATGTGTTATCAGATCTTTTGTAAACTATTAGGTCCAAGAAAGGCAATTTTTCGTTTTCTTTAATTTCCACGGTGAACTTGATATTAGGGTGTGATTGATTTATGAAATCGAAGAACTTGTGTAGTTCATCTAGTCCCTGTCTCCAGATGAAAAAAGTGTTGTCAACGTAACTGCATCAAAATTTCGGTTTGAGCTTGGATTTGTTAAAGATTTTAGTTTCTAGATTGTCCATAAAGATGTTGGCTATGACAGGTGAGATTGGAGATCCCATTGCTGCTCCTGAATTTTTTTCGTAGAAATGGTTATTGAAAGTGAAGTAGGTATTATTGAGTGTTCTATGGAAGGTATTAAATCAGAGGGAAAGTTTGCAAAAGATTTAATAATGTCGATTGTATCAGAGATTGGCACTTTCGTAAAGAGAGATTCTACGTCGAAACTCACTAAGATGTCTTGGGGTTGAATGTGGATCTGTTGTATATCTCTGATGAAGTAAAAAGAGTTTTGGACGTCCTTGATAGAGTTTTCTGTAAAAGGATTCAGTTTTTTGGCGAGAAAGCCTGCTAGGTTGTAAGTTGGTGAGTTTATTGCGCTGACGATCGATCTGAGTGCAATGTTGTTTTTGTGGATTTTTGGGAGTCCGTAAGGTGTTGGAGAGGTTTTCGAACAATTTCTACTGAATTTGAGGCAAGTCGTTTCATGGTTAATTTAAAAAAAATATGGGTAGTTATAAAAATTTTCTTACTGGAAATAATCAATATAACATTTTCAGAGATGAATTAAATTTTTTTTTTATTATTCGATCAAAATCGTCGGTAAGCGCATCTCACTCTGTTCTAGCCGAGATCAATCTGGAATTTCCGAGTTGCTTATTTAAATGAATAGTTTGTCTTACAAAAATGCTCCGTCCTTGTTATCTCAAAGCGTCTAGTATCCTGTCTGTATCATATAGCATTTCGCTCTTGCTATTTCTCATGCTGAGAATCTCTATACTTATATTTCCTTTCAAGCCGATCAACGCCAATTTATAAAACATTTTCTTGCTTCCTTCAAAATCGATTTGCATTTCCTTCTCCTCTTCTGTTTTTATTTTATTTTGGATTTCCTTGACTAGTAGTTTTACTTTCTTCTTTCAGTCTCTGTAATCATTTGCAGGTCTATTTCTCTTCTCACAGCTAAGGTCTATGATGTTTAACTATCTTTAAGACGCTTGTTTCTCTTCGTGTGTGGCTGCGCGGATTTCATCATTTCACCAGGCATGATCAGACATTCTTCCCACAACCGCAGTACCACACACTTGGGTCGCACTTCTAACAATGCTATTCCGTAACATAGTTTATATGCCCTCTATATCTTTATTGCATATGAGCGCCTTTCAAATTGCCGCATTTATGCGGCAGTATATCCTCTTCTGAAAATTCATTTTCAGTTTTGGTTCTTGTGAATTTTCAATCTTGATTTGCACCTGTTTCGTTTTCTTGGTTCTCTTTTTACTGCATCCTTGGCCGAAGTTTATTTTTAAGAATAACAGATAATAATCCGTTTCACATTCAAAACCCGTCATCGCCCTCGTATTGTTTACTATATCTCTCAGTCTCTTATGCGCATCAGCATAGTGAATTATACTGTGGCTATCTCCTCTGCACCAGATGTACATGTGAATCGATTCATACCTGAACCAAGTTCAAAAGAAAACATTCGTTACAATGAACAGAAATCAGAATTTTCTCGATTTAATTTGTATGCAGCAACTCTTCACGTCTAAATATATTCAAAGAAGTTCGTACAGCACTTATAAACCTATACCCTCTGTAACCACACCCTATATAGCAAACATTATGACTGAGATAGAAAAATATGGCCAGGCTGGGCAATAATTCCAACTCAACAACACACAAAAAATACATCTAGCACTTGTAATTAAACGATTTCAAAGTATCTCCATGTAAAACGTCAATACCCTTATCGTCGCACAAGTAGTCTCAACCCGATCCGTTTATCGTGGTACGTTTTATTTCTTATAGCATGGTACAGCGTACACCTAATGAAGTCTCGAGAATTCTTCGTCCACGTACGGAACGAGTCAACATATTATTATCATAAGACGATCGAATTTAAGGCGTGAACATATTGTTTTTTTTTCCTTCATGAATATGAATAATTTTCTACACGAATAAAATTTGTATACACCGAAGTATGTGGGCGTCCGCATGAAAAGGTCCCTCATAGCAGGTTATAGTTTATGGGATATTCGCGTTTTTCTAAGTTGAGGTCCAAATTATGATTTTTAAATTGAGTTGAAGATGATAGTGGCACCTACAGTGAATTAATTGGTACTATACTCGTATCCAGATTAGAAGACAAAATAGAACATGTGTGCTTATGGCACTCGTCAAGTTTAGATGCGTTTTTTTCGAAAAACGGTTTTTTGAAGTTGGAATTTCAAAGAGCCCCAGTGACTCATTTTTCAATTTAAAGGGTTCATTTGAACAAATTCTGCACTAAATATTGAACCTAAACAATGTTGAATTTGTGTGGGTAGTGAGGCCAGCGGAATGGTCCTCCAGTACTCGCTGGATCACAAAGATTATATTTTTTCACGATATCATCATAACGTGCGCTATGAAAAATCCTGCCATTATCGGGCACAACCGAAGTATAATGTACGATATTAGAAAGTACGTTATTACGACGACGTACGTCAGAAGAACGTCCAACAGAGGTAGAATAAGGGTGATAATTGGGTAGTGGGTTGCGATCGGAATTTAGGCGATAATTACGACCTGGATAATTAATACGATCATCGTCCATCTGTGAACATGAAATCATTTCAAATCATGCAATATACATAATGCAGCGGTGAATCAAGATCTGTTATCAAGGTCCCTATGCAATTTGTTTACGTACTTCCCTTTTTTACGTGGAGAAACCCAAAGAATGTATGTTTCAAGTAAGAGGAGATTATTGTTTATAATGTCTCAGTTGTGAAATCTGAAAGTAAAGCCAACTAAGTGAAAGTAAATAAAAGTGTTTTCAAATCAAAACAGTTAGTTCCATGCATAAGTTTAATAAATATTGTTTTCCCTTTTTTCAAGAAACTGCTTTTCCTCGTTTTTACGCTCAAATTTGAACTAAATTAATATGGCCAATATGGCTTTAGGAGGGGTAGATCCGCCATGGACTGTGCGGCAACGGTTGTAGCCGACATAATGGCAGGTTTTGGCAGGAGGAAATCCACAGTGGTCTTGGGCCTCGACTTGAAAGAGGCTTTCAGCGCGGTCCTTCCATATGAGCTTATCGAAGAGCTGAGATACCTTGAGATCCCGGGAAGGATCCATAACTTTGTCTCGTTCCTCGTATCAAAAAGGAACCTGATATTTTCTGCGGATGGCACTGACGCTAGAGTCTCGGGGGTGCGAGTCCCACAGTGTTAAAGCCAATTGAGAAGTGTCTTCCGGCTGTGGTTAAGGTCTCAATGTATGCTAATGACGTCCTCCTTTACGTGACCTCCAATGAGATCCAAGAAGCCCAGGCTCCACCGCTTCGCGCAGTTGAAACTCTTTCACCATGGTTATTGAGGGTGGGTCTTTCAATCTCCATCCCAAATGCCATTTGTGTGGTTTCTCAAGGTCCAGAGATAGGTTTAAAGATGCGGTCTTGAATTTTAAGTGAGCGGAGACTGAAGATCAATCCTCTCTTAAGCATCTGGGTGTGTGGCTCGACAGACGCATGACATGGACGATTCACATTAAAAATATAGCAGCTTAGGGTTCGATAGCTTTCAATATTTTGCGGGTTATTTCCAGAGTCACTTGGGGAGCCTCTCCCACTCTTCTGATCACAGTACACAGAGGTTTAATTAGGAGCTGTCTGGAGTGGGGTGCTCCCCTCTTCCTGGGGGCGAGCCAGATAGCCTTGAAAATTCTGGATCGGGTTCAGTATGCCTCGTTGAGAGTGGCATTCGGGTGCATGAGTTCGACTCCGATCTCCATCATACTGGCAGAGGTCGGGGAGGCTCCACTGTCGTTAAGGAGGGCACTTCTTGCGAATAGATTCATTTTGAGGAACTTCCGATGGAGCGGGAGCCCGCTGATCGATAAGCTGACAACCTTGGCGACAAAATCTTTGACTGAAAGGTTGAGGGTCCAGTCTCAGCAATGTGGATTTATCATCGCCTTTAATAATATGTTCTCGTTCATTCGAGCCCTAAATATCATGGTCAGGCCTGCTTATTTCGATGAGGACGGGATCGACTTGGTTACGCACCTAGAAATCGACGTTGATTCTTGCCTTGCATTCAGGGAAGCGACGTATCCAGCGACACTGTTGGAGGAATTTGGATATGGGGTGAAGTTGAAAGACCAGTCGACTTACTTGACTACTGTCTTTTTCATGTCCTTTTCTGAGTGCTGGGAGAGGAGTGAAAGGATGTGGTTATCTTTACAGACTCCCAGGCAGCACTGAAAGCTGTCCGAGATAGATTCGCAAACCCTCTTGGGCACACGCTAGCACGATTCGTGGGTGATGGGGCTGCTTTTGCTGGCCGGTTAGGGATTTCGATGGGCTTCGCTTGGGTTTCGTCTCACGTAGCATAATGGGTAACTAGACCGCCGACGAGGTAGCGAGAGCTATTGCTGCCCTTCCAATGACGACTTTGGGAAAGTACTTTGTGGGGGACGTTCGCGAGATATGCCAGCGCGATTCTGCTGTTTCGAGGCTATTTGATAACTAACTGAAACGTCAATTGAAACTAAAGAGTTCAGAAAAAACACCAACTTGTTAGCATTATTCTAAAAGAAGATAGTTATAATTAATAATGAATTGTTTGTAGAATTACGCTTGTTATTTGCATTAATTATTATCTCACTAAGTAAGAAAAGTGGACAAGAAGTTGAAAATTCCAGAAAAACCCGCAAGCTCCTAGCATTATCCTAAGAGAATATTATTATAAATGATAATTCATCGTTTAAACAATTATTTATGTTAAATTTTGATTGATTATTATTGCCTCGAATGAACTGAGATTTGAAAATAAGTTTGAAATTCGGAGGAATCCGCAACTTTCTAACTAAGAGAAAATTGCGAAAACAATTAAAAATTGTTTAAACAATGTATCTGCATACCTCATTATCAGTCAAAAGTATGCTTTATACATTAGAACTAATTTGTCTTAGAAAAACTGCAAAAATCATAATTAGCGCCAAAAACTGGCAAAACTAATTTTTTCACTTATGGGGTTTTTTTGGAACCCTATCAAACAGACTTATGGGAATTATATTTGAAAATGATTATTCATTTTTATTCTATTGCTAATTGTGACGAGATATATTGAGTTTCCACTCGATTCAGCTGATATTGGCAATAATAATTTGTTTAAATAATTATTTTTAGTTAAATTCAAGTAATTATTAAGTCAATCCAAGTGAAAAATAGATAAATAGTTAAATATTTCAGAAAAAACTGCAAGTTTCTACTATCAAGCAAAAAGAATATTATTAACTATAGTAATAAATTATTCAAACAATTCTTTTTGTTAACTTCAATTAATTATTACTTCACTCTAATTGAAAAGTGGAAAAAAAATAAAAATTGCAGAAAAAAACTGCAACTATCTAGTATCAGTATAGAAGAAGATAGCCATAAACAATAATAATTTGATTGCACAATTATTTTTGCTTATTTTAATTAAATATTAACTCACTTCAAGTGAAAAGTGGACAAAAAGTAGTAGTAGTATTTGATGTGCTAGAAACAATTTGCATAAAAAAACTACTGCGGAAACTCTAAATATCATTTTTTCAAACACATAGTTCTTTTGTGGATTCGAGCAATTTTGCGGGTAGATAAAAATCTTTATAATAAAATGAATAAAAATTATTATTAACCAAATCAATTATCTTAAAAATTTGTATGTAGATTCATAATCTGTGGCCTATTCATAAAACAGACGTACGAAAAAAAGGGACTCTTGAATCCGAACCCGGGGTTGATTTGTCTCGCTCAAATCGCATTTCGTTCCGAAAAAACAATGTGTATTTTCCAAAAACTAGATGAAAGAACGCGTGCGAGTTCAAAATCATACCAAATAATTTATATTATGTAATTTACACAAAATAACACCTGCATGTCATAAATCGAGATAAAAGAAATTTTTTTTAGGAATTCAACACAAAAATATCTGTTCCTTGTAACAATTACAAAAAATATCAATTTTCCAAAAAATTATACAAAACTTTGTGAGTTTCAAAACCATAGATCAGGTATACGTCGTATAGTGTGCGAAGAAGTTAAATAACAGAAGCACGCATGCTTTCAGAAACTTACCAATTGTGATGGAAAGTTATAAATAACGTCGATGATTATCGAAAAGATCAGTAAACAATTGTGAAAAACATTTGCAAAAAACACAATGACAAGATATAAGACTTTATTTTTACTACCTCACAGCTATTGAAATCAAAAAACCATTCTTGTAAATTTTTCGGAAAATGAAATAATAGAATGTCACCACTAAAGGTTCTCAAATTTTTTTCAGTCTGATGATGAAATAACAGGATACGAATTGTTTCGTTTAGATGCAGTGGAGGAGTTTCCAAAATTATGGAGGAGGTACAATAAAAACTATGTAGGTGGAGGGGTAAAAATATCGACTGCTCTTAAATAGACACCTTCTAGTCCTCTCGTCTTAATTTTGGTTCAAACTTCTTGAACTACACTAATTTCTACAAGTCTCAGGAAAACATCGTTAGTGAAAATGGTTTTTGTTGAAGAAATCATTCGCGCTCCAATCGAGATCAGTGGTCGATTGACGAAAGAAGAGTGTGCATGGAATATGCAGAATATTCTTCATATGTGTAATATTTCATATATATTTCAATTGCTAGCTTCTAGCAATTCGTTAAGGCTCGTGTATAATAATTATGTACAACGAAGCGGACAATTCGCGAGCATCATATATCAAAATATTAGAATGTGATTTTATCATTCTATAGTGCGCATGTGAACTATGGTGTCTGTGTGTGTGCACCTCTGTGTCCACAGAAGCACTATACGACACCTTGGAGCCGATGAGACCTATACATACCTGGACGTGCGACAGAGTTGTATTCAGGACGTCATATCTATAAAAGATACTCTCCGATGCAGATACAAACGTCTCATCCGACGGATTCAGTCTTCCAAACTGTCGGCGAGGCACAAAGTATCTGCGACGAACATGCTTGCCGTCCCGGTAGTACTCTATTCATTTGGAGTGGTTTTATGGACGAAGGACGAGCCCAGATCCCTCAATATCAGGTCCCGAAAAGTTATGCACATTAACAAAAGCATGCATCGTAAATCTTCTATTCCGCGACTTCACATCTCACGCCGTCAAGTTAGTCGCGGAATAATAAATCTTTTATGTCTTCACAACAGGATTATTCTGGATACAGCACATATAATCGCAAATGGACAAGACCCTCTTGTGAAAATGGTCAGGAAATACGAAGAAGTGGGCAAAGGAGCGTTTCTGTACAAAGCAGCGGAGGAGGCTGTTGAAACACTCGGCCTTGACTTCAATATCAGGGATGAGCAAAATGCATCGAATCTTATCCATCTCGAGTACTCACTCC
>JAABKJ010002496.1:0-27927 GCA_011634705.1 Andricus grossulariae | reverse complement strand
GAGAATTCTAGATCAATCTAAAATATCTATACCTTAAACCTATATACCTATCTACCCTTCACCTATATACCCATCCAAACATCACTACTTTACCACCGAGCAATTCACGCCTACCCCGAAAGGGAAACGGCTTAATGATATTATAATAAGAATAATCTGCATGAAAATTAAACTATGAATTTGAAAGTTCAACTTTACAAGAAAATTAATGTTTTTCTTGAAAAATCATATTTTTTTGTTGAAAATTCAATTGTTGTGTGAATAATTTTCTTTTTCGTTTCAAAATCCAACAATTTGGTTGAAATGTTGTTTTTTTTTGTTCTAAATTAATTTTTCAAACTGAAAATTTGAATTTTATATTTCTTGTTTAAAAAATATATTTTTCAGATGAAAATTCAACTATGTGTTTCAAAATTCTTCAATTTTGTTAAAAATTCATCTTTTGGTAGAAAATTATACTTCTTACTTGAAAATTTAGTTTTGTAGGTTAAAATTTCAGCTATTTGTTTAAAAATTCAACGTCTTTTCGGATCAAATTTTGAACTTCTTCGTTTGAAAACTCTACCATTTGATTTTAAATGCATCTTTAAAGGTAAAAAATTTGAATTTAATTTATTTATTTTTCATGTTCATAATTGTGTTCGAAATTAAACTATTTTGTTAAAGTCCCCTTTTTTATTCAAAATTCAAATATTTTGGCAATAATTTGTTCTGTTGGATTGGAAATTCAGCTTTTATGGTCAAAAAATCCTTTTTCTTGGTTGAAAATTAATCTTTCTTGGTTAAAAATTAACTTTCTGGTTGAAAATTTCAATTATTTTGTAGAAAACGCAATACATTTCGACTTGAAATCTTAAGGATTTGAAGTTTTTCGTATATAATTAAATATATTATCTACGTTAATTTCATTGAAAAGAATTTATTCTCCCACGATTCCCTTATTTTCCTGAAAAATCACCTTATTTTCCCTGTTTTGAGAACACTTTGGGCAACTGAACTCATTAGAAACACGAAAAAAACTTAGAATAAAGGTGAAATTCTTGTTTAGCCAACGGCAATTTGACTGCTATTTAGAGTGTGGTAGTGAGAGCTGTCGATTAGCATATTATGGAGATAAGGTAAATAATGTTATAAATAAGAGCATGAAGAATAAAAACGTCTAACTTTTGATGAAGATGTCGTATGACTTTTGACACTCTTGATAGTAAATTCAAGAAAAGTGATAAATGTATGATTTTATACCTTTTCTTATGCAACCAGTTCCTTATGCAACTGATCGTAACATTTTATTAGGAATCTATGTAGAAGAAAACATGTTTATGTGATTTATTTATTTTTCTAAATTACCAACAGAAAATTTTAATTACATGCATTTTACTTTGTATTTGCACAATAAAAAGAAATAAAAAAAAAAAAGATAGTCGATGTTCGTTCTGATAAAAAAAAATGAATATAATGATTTAAACGAGAATCATGGATTAACATAACTGTTTGAAAGTCAGGAAAGCTTCATAGGATCGTTTTAATCTAGAAAATTTAATAGTTTTACAAATCGTTACTTTGAAAGTAATGTAAATTTGAATTCAATTGTTCTTTAGGATGCATGGAATTTTATCAGGATTCTCGTTTGATCACCGAAGTTAAGCATTCCCCAATTTTCCTAATTTTAGATTTGCAACTCTGCAATTTTATAAGACATTCATTTGGCATATTTCAGTTTTGAATAATTTCAAATGAAAATAGCTCAAATAAAATGTTTACAAATATGAAGGCCTCAAGGGGGACCTCATTTATTTACAGTTTCAAGCGCCTAAAATATAAACACTTGGAGTTCTGAACCATGTCATTTGAAAATTCGCATTCTTAAATAAATCTACTTGAAATCAAGTTTTTCAGTTCCAAACGCCACAATTCAAAATTCATAAACTTTTCAAAACTTGCAATTTGAAGCTCACTTTAAATTACTTTTAATCCAAAATTTAAAAATGAAAATTTTCAAATCCATATTCTCCAATGTTTAAATTTAAAATATTCAACTTCAAATTTTCAGATTCAAAAATTTCTAGAGTTGAATATACCTACCTTTCAATATTTAATTCCAGTAAGAATCGTTTATTTTTGAACACATTTCTTAGATGAAAAATATGTTTTAATTCGAATATTGAGAGCTTCAAACTGGAAATCCTACTTTTTAAAACTGTTAATTGGTCAATTTTTTATTTCAGAGCGTATCAAATTGAACTTTCAGATTAACAAATTCCTTCATATGAACGATCAATTTTCTAATTTGTTTATTCGTACAGTCTAATATAAAATTATTTAATTTGAAATGCTGTAGTTTATTAAGTACTAGATTTTGATATATTTAATTTAAAAAGTATAATAATTTACATGTGTATAATTTTTGTTTGTTTCTATGCTTAAATATTTAGTAGATGCACATTTAAACGTTGCAAATTATAAAAATTTAAACATTAAAAAATTTAAACAACGTTCCAACTTATTCTGAACGTTGAAAGTTTGACTCTGATATTTTAATTTGTTGGTGATTATAATTTTGAGATATATATGTTTAAAAATATTACGTAGCACATAGATTAGATTAACTATGCACATAATTCTTGTAGGATCATATTTTTAATCAGTATAAAAGTAAATAATTCAATTTAAATTAGGTTTAGGATTGCTTAATTTTTAACACCTCAAGTTTGTGTTCATTAATTTTAAAAGTATCCAATTAGAAAGTATATCGTTTTCAAAGTTTTTACAATAGTTATACTTTAAAGGGTCCCAAAATTCAAAATTGTGAATTCTAAATGTTGAAAACTACAATGATTTTTATTTACACAAATCACATTTTTTAGTGAACAAATATATAACGAATCATTTTGAATGTCATGTGATACTACACGATATAATTCCTAATAACATTCAGCATCTTTGAAATGTCTATTTTACCAATTGAAAATTATATTTTTGAATGCGCAATTCTGATAGATTTTAATTTTTGTGGCCTTCAAACTAATTTTTCAGCTTTAAAACTTCATAAGCTTAAATTAGAAAACATTTGGTTTGAAGTTTCTTAATATTTGGAGGTTTTCAATTCAAAATTTCATAATGTTGTATTTTGAAATTTAATTTCACTAAAATCTTTAAAATTCATCAATTTCATATTAAAGGTCTGATAGTCAGTTTTATATTAATTAATTTTAGATTCAAACATTCTAAATGGTTTGGGTTTTTTAATTCTTCAAAATTGTAAAATATCAAATTGGAAGGTTTAATAGTCGCACAATTTTCAGTTCAAAGAATTTTTAATCACATAATATGGAATTATATCCCTCAAGAATGAATTAAAAAGAATGAAAAATTAGGAAAATAATGGTGTCAAATGCTAGCCTTGAAAATGAGAAGATTTTACAACCAGGCAGTGAACGTTGAATTATTTTTTATTTGAAAATGTTCCAAAATATTGATGATTTCATACTCGTCTTAAAAAATAACAATTTCTAATTTAAAGACTCTAAATTTCGAAATTGCAAAAACTGGGATTATAGGAATGCTTAATCAGGACATTTATTTATTCGGACTGTCTAATATAAAATTATTTAATCTAAAACGCTGTAATTTTTTATATACTAGATGTTAATATTTTGAATTTAAAAAGTATAGCAATTTACACTCATACAATTTTTGCTTGATTTAATGTGGAATCAATATTTTTGAACATTGATGATTTGACTTTGACATTTTAATTTGTGAGTGATTATAATTTTAGGCATTAAGTATTTTATAATATTACGTAGCAGCCTAAAAAATATCATTAGGATAATTGGCGTTGAGATCAACTATGTGAATAATTTATTGGGAATCCTGTTTTTAATTGGTGTAATGGTAAACAAGTAAATTGAAATGAAACATTAATATGAGAAGAACTCAAAGAAGACAAGCACATTTTTTAAAACGCAAATGCCATATAAGCTATTAAGATAATTTCGAAAGACAACTCGAGTAATATAAAATCGGCAAGGCTCAAATCGATCCTTTCAAATTCCTTTTTATTAGAATGTTCTTTCTGTCGGACACATCAAAAGACTTACTCTTTTTTGGACAAATTCGTTCCAAAAAAGAAATAGAAGACAATAAAATTCACATATTAATTTAAGCTTCAAATATATAACAATTTTTACGTCAAGTTTCTGCTGCCAGTTATTTTATTCAAGTTAAGTTAAATTTATTTTAAAAAAATAGATAAATTTACAATAATAAACAAATAAACCATTTGGAAAATCCATAACAAGGACTTTTTAAGTATTAAGTGTTTACATTTTTGAAACGATTTAAATTGATTTATTAAATAAAATATGATATAGAACATCGGTTGTTGGATTTATTTTCAGAAAGAAGAAAAATATTCTTTTTGCTTAAGCGTTATTTTAAAGTTACAACAAAATAAATTACACAAAAAATGTTTCGCAGAGGTTTTGCAGAACTTCCAAAATCTTTAAAAATCAAGTTATGTAAAATAATTATAGTGTATTACTGTTTTACCAATAAAAAATTATTTTAATAAATATCAATTATGATGATTTATTATTTCTTCTTGGCATCAAATTCCCAACATAAATATTTCAGAGTGGCTTCTCAAAAAACGTATGGTCTTTTACCGGTTAACAAATATTTTTCCAGCTCATTAAAATTGAAACTTTAAAACCTGAAGAGTTTTTGATTTGAGTATTACATACTTGACTTCAAAATTAAATTATCAAAACTTTTCTGAATTTGAAGTATTAGAAATTAAGCAATCTTAGATGCATACATTTATGATTATTTCAATAATGTAAAATTAAAACTTAGAAGCCTTTTAATGTATGGGACAGTATTTCTCAACTAACATATGCTTTGTCATGAGAAAAAAATGAAAAACTTATTAACTAAAGAAGAAAATTAAAGAAGCATGATAAGTCAACTTCAAATATATTTATTTCAAAAGTATTAGTTTTCGAATATTAATTTTTTTCAATTTTCAAAGATTTAAAATAGGTCTCAAAGAATTTCATATATCCTAAATTAAAAATTATTTCCTTTAACACTAACTTTATCCTCCAAACGAATACAGGTTATTTATTTGTCATTTTTTACGCCCTGAGTTGAAGAAGATCAAATATTAAGGCATTTTATGTGAAGTTTTAATAATTATATTTGAAAATATTTTTAAAAATTCAATTCAGAACATTGTTACTTTTACAATGTTCATATATTAAATCCTTTTATCATGCATAAATCAATGCTTATAACATTCAAGGATTTACAGTTTACATACACACACAATTTGAAATGGTTTGATTCTAAGTATATTATTAAATTTATTGCATTATTTGAGGAAAAGAATATCGACGCAGTACATTCATAACCTTTTAATAATGTAATGAGGAAAATTATTTCTGATTCAATCTTGAGAACTAATTGAATATCAAAATGTATGATTATTGAAAAATTTTAAACACTTAATTCGACAATATACCTATAAAATTTAGATTATTACCAACAGAAGATTGCCGGCGCAACCAACTTAGAAGTTGTTTATTTTATAGGTTTATCAGTAATAAGACTGTTTTGTTCGTCTAATGCTAGTTTATCAAAATTTAGAATACTATGTATATCTGCATAATTAAAATAGATAATGTGTACCAATATCTTCAACCTCCAAATTAAGTTCGAATTTTAAAAAATATAATGAAAAAACAAAAGCTTCACTACAAACCAAATTCGTGCAGCGAAGGAATGTATTAGCTTCCAGCACTGGTCGATTATTATTAGTATTAGTAATAAGAATGATAATATTTTTTCAAAGAAGATGATTTCAAAAAATTATCACGGCTAGACTAGTTAAATGAATAAATATCCATTCGTGGCTTTAATCAGTATATGCGTTTCTTTTCTGACGTTTTTTAACGACGTTTTTCGATACATGTCAGTATCCTCCTCAAGTTATTGTTCACGAAGGATTGTAGAAGCTAGAAAAACCAAAATGTTACAAATGCAATTTTATAAGTAGTAACGTTAATTTCTTTGAGGATTCTAGATGTGTACAAATCGTGATATTCTTCAAGTCATTTGTAGAAACCTTCGCAGTTGTCCATGATGTTATTTGTTTAAAACCAATTAACTAATCCGAAGAAAAATTATTTCAAAAAATGAATAAATATTCATAAGTTCCTTCTTCCAGTATATGCGTTTATTTTTATATTTTGTTTAACGAAGCATTTCGATACAGATCTTTATCCTCTTCGAATTATGGTTCACGATAGATTTTTGAAGATAGAAAACCCGATGTTTTACAAATATCATTGTACAACTAGTAGCAATCCTGTCTTTGACTATGCTAGATGTTTAAAAATCGTAGTCTTCTTCAAGTTTTTTGTCGAAAAGTTTGCAGTTATTCGTAAAGCCACTAATGGATATGTATTCATTTAACCAGTTCAACCGAAATAATGTTTAAAAATAATTTTCCTTGAAATTATTTAATTGGCTTTAAACAAAATACATCATGAACAACTGCTCAAGTTATCTGGCATCGTCAAAGACATGAATACTACTATTTGTACAATGATATTGGTAAAATGTTGATTTTGCTAGCTTCAACAATCTTTTGTGAACAATAACTTGAAGAGGATACCGATCTGTATCGAAACGCATCGTTAAATAACATCAACAAATAAACTCATGCACTGGTGGAAAACACTAATGGATGTTTATTTCATAAGTAGCTTAGTTAATAATTATTTAATTTTCATATTTAGTTTTATTTTTACTGTTTAAATAATAATAGATTTGTTGAGGCCTATTACCAGTATGTCGATGTTGAATTTTGTCTATTAGTTTTGCTGATAAGTAGGGTCTTATTCAATCGCAAATAAACTTTTTGTTTTGAAAATTATTCAAAAAGTGCGAGAAAGTTCTAAAAAATTCACTGTGGGATGCGTTTTAATCAGCAACCTCCTCATTACATGTGAGTTGCACTACCAATTACGCCACTACAGCTCATCTGTGAAAATTTCAGAACTTTTATATCCTAAATCTTAGTAGAAATTCATATATTCATTTTTATTAGATTTTTGTTTTTTAAAAACCTACTTTCTCGCGGTTTTTAATTCATTCGCCAAATGAAAAATTGATTTGCGTGAAAGTAGGAGCCTACTTGTCAGCAAAACTAATAGACAATAATCAACATCGACATACTGGTGATGTACCTCAAAAAATCTATCATGAATAGTTATTTGAGTTAAAATTCAGGTTAAAATCTTTTAGAACGTTTGTTTTCTCGTAATTTAGCATGCTTCCTTTTCCGGTGAACGGGTAAAATAACAAGCATCATCCTTTTGTCGTCCCTTCAGCTTTTCAATTGGAAGAAAAGAAATGGTTCTCTAAACTAAACCGGAGTCAAAACCTCATTCATAATGACACTCGACGTTTCGTCTGGCATAAATGTAACAGAATAAGACCACCCACGCTCAGACACGAATCCCAAACGAGGAACAATATGTAACAGTTCCTTCACGGCTGTCGTGCGAAATCAAGGATTAGTCACCTGAGAGACGAGGATGAGCCAGACGAATATATTATTTCGACTCTGGCTCATTTGTATATTGTCAAACTTTCATCTGCTCCTTAGTAATTCATTTCAATTTTACTTCTTCTAAATTTAAAGTCAGATCACATCCTGTATGCCTAATCAACTCTGTAAAAAATAGAAACTAGACACAATTTAAAGTCCATTAAGATTGTCATGGTAAAATTTTACTTACATATAAGGGGGCCTCCATAAACTATGTTTACCAGTTTTCAGTTATTCTTAAGTCTCGGTTCCCCTCGTTTAGTTGCCCAAAATACTTTGAAAACAGGTAAAATATCGTGATTTTTCACGAATATACGTCCAAAGAAAATGACTTGAAAAAATAGTCGATTTTTCAAACAGAGGAAGTTGAAATTCAATCAAAACTCGTTGCATATTTACCCAGGTAGTAGGGTTTTTAACCCGAAACGTTGAATTTTCGATAGAAAAATTCTATTTCCAGAGAAAAGTTGTGTTTCAACCAAGAAAGGTGATTTTTCATCAACACAGTTAAATTTTTTCCCACAAAATATGACTTTAACAAAACAGTTATATTCTCTAGAAAGTAATTAAACTTTCAAGAAAATAATAAAGTATTTGAATAAGTAGCTGAATTTTTAAACTGCAAAGATGAATTTTCAACAGAGATGATATTCTATTAGTTGAATTGAATGAAAAAAGACGAATTTTTTAACAAAATATTTGAATCCTCAACCAACTAAATAAATGTTCGACCAAGAGGTTTAATTTTCTGATCAAAGACGAATTTTCAATACAAGACATGAATTTTCAACTAAAAAAGATAAGTTTCCAGCCCAAAATGGAATATTTAACTTTTCAATTGAAAAAATTACTTTTCAACATAAAGAAAAAAGAATTTTTAATGAGTTAAATTTCACAAAAGGAGAAAAATTTTTCTACAAAACAGTTGAATCTTCAGCCAAATAGATGACTTTTCAACACAGAAAATTAAGTTTCTACTAAAAAGACCAATTTTCAACAAAAGTGTTAAGTTTTTAAAATAAAAAGTCAAATGTTTGAGAAGACAGTTGACTTTTACATCCGGAAATATGAATTTTTAATAAGAAAGTTTATTTCTAATCAAGAAAAATGAGTTTTCAAACAAATAGTTAAATTTTTCACCGAAAAAGATCAAGTTCTAACCAAAATTAAAATAGGTAAATTTTTAGATACTAAAAAATAAATTTTCAGCCTAAAAGAAGGTAAGAATTTTTAATAAAATGCATGAATGTCAAACCAAGTTGTTGGATATTGATGAAAAAATACCAATTATCTACAATAAATTTCAAATTTTCACCTGAAAATATGATTTTTCAACAAAAAAGTTAAACTTTAACTCAATGGTAAAATTCAGAATTACATTTTCAATTTAATAGTTATATTTTGAACCAAATAGTTGATTTTTCTAACAAAATAGTTGAATTCCTAACAAAGTATATACAGTGTGAAGAGAAAACCTAATTACCAACCAAATAGTTTAAATTTCTAAAAGTTGTTGAAATTTTAAGCCAAAAAGACAGATCACTCAGAGAAATGTCTTCTTGTTTCAAAAAGATTTTCTTTGATTCAATGGAATTTTCTCTCAAATTTGAGGTTGAGAGGACTTTCAATTGTCACAAATATAATTTTTGCGCAGCAAACATTTTATTCATTTGCTATAAACTTTACCAATCTTGCAGACAAATAATTCTGTTTGTGTAAAGAAAGTTTTCACATGTTTCGAAACAAAGCAGCCAAAATGAAAATGCTCTTGTTTTATGAAAACTTTTCTTCAGAATAAATTTACTGCAAAACGGTCCAATTTTCAACCCAAAAATATCACTTTTGAATAAAAAATTTCATTTACAACCAAACACATAGTTGAATTTTCAAATAAAATCATGAATGTTGAACCGAAAAAATTAAATTTTTCACAAAGTAGTTCAACTTTAAACCAAGTACTTAATTGAAAAAAATATATATATATGTATATATTAATATGAATTGGAAATGTGATAGTAGATATATTTCAAACAAAAGGATGAATGTATAACCACAAACAAAAATATTTTGAACGAAATAGTAAAACTTTCAACCAAAGAGATGAACTTTCAACTAAAATTGGGAATCTTTGAAAAAATGAATTTTCAGCAAAAGTGTTCAGCATTCAACCAAATCTGAAATCTGAAATCTGAAAACCCTGGAGTTCGGATCCCAGCGGAGCTAGAGAAATTTCTTCCACAACTTATAAAATTAATAATTAATATTTTAAAAATATTGGTTTTAGACCATGTAAACAAAAAACATCAACATTATATTATTTACTATATTTCGATGGTCAAAACCCATAACACCAATTAATAAAATCCAACCAAATAGTTGAATTTTAAATTAAAAAGGTCATTTTGTAACTTAGAAGATTATATTTCCACCAAAAAAAGATTAATTTTCTACCAAAAAAATATGAATATGCTACAAAAAAAGACCATTTTTGAACCAAATACATAATTTTTCAACCAAATAATAGAATTTTTTACCAAAAGGTTGAATTTGTAACTGAAAAAGATCAGTTTACACACAAAAATCAAATATTTAAATTTTGGGTTTAAAAATTATTTTAAATTAAAAAAGAAACAAATGGTAAACGCAAAAGTTCAATTTCCAACCAGAAAGATGAATTGCCAACCAAGAAAATGAATTTTCAAAAAAGGAGTTCCACTTTCAACGAAGTAATTGAATTTTTGACCAAACGAGATAACTTTTTTTTAAATAGTTGCAAATCTTACTCTTTAAATCTGGACTAACAACATACATAGGAATTGCGTGATTTCTAAGTAATCATACAAAATATTTATTTGTGAAACGAAAATTTCTGCGAAGTTGAAATTCGAATATGTATGTAATATACATATATCTCATAAAAATACGGTTATCAGATGAAGCATCACATCCCAAAGCAGGGAGCTCACATTTTTGCTTACAGAGGGGGACTTATTTCTGGATTTTTTGTAGGTATCATCGACTTTAGCGTTTTGTAACTCGTGTAATATCAATGAAAAATTAGATTTGGCGATGATATGAAGGCAAGATTTGGAAACGATGATTTTCATGGAAAAAACTTAAATATTGAAGCTGCACATTTTTTAATTGTGTTTTAACAACAATTGCCATTGTTATAAACAATTTTTATAAACATGCACCTTTATATCGCAATTTTGAATGAAGAAAAATTTTTTTTTGGCAATCATTTCTTTTTAACTAAAGAATAGATTTTATAATACAATGGATTACCATTTACTTACAAAGTTCATCTTTCTTGCAAAATCACTTATTCTAATTGTAAGAATGATATTTCGCCAAGAAAAGGTACCTTAGAATTATAAAAAGTCCAAAAACAGTGATTTTGTTTATAAAAATTGATAAATAAAATAATAATAATTATCATATGTTGTAAATGGCAATTTTTTCGATAATAATATTATTCTTGAGATGAAAAAAGGACAATTCGTTAAAAAACAACACTACGCAAATTTTTTACAACAATTATGGAACTGTATTTTGGGATTAGTTGAAGAAAACTTATGCATTTATATAATTTAATTAATTAAATAATTTTTATATTGCAAAAGGAAAAATAAAATATAAAATTAGAGAGCTACTTCATGACAAAAATCTTATTTTCACTTTTTTCTTTGCAATCTAAAATGCACAATGTTTTTTTTTTTCAAATATTATTTGTAAAGTGAATTAATAGATGCATTAGGGATACTTCTGAGAAATCTATTGGTTTAACAATTTATTATATTTATTGAATAGAAATATATGTTAGAGAAAATATGAAAAGGTATTGGAGAAAACTATTTTACTGTACTGGTATTACTAGTAGTACATGTGCAAATTTTGGATATTATTGGATATAACTTTTTTTCCTTCCTTTGCAATCTGAACTATATTTATTTGTTTCAAAGTATGATCTTTTATCATATTCGAATATAGGCTACGAATATGCCCTGATGAAATTATTAAGCCAGATTATTTCTAAAGAACTTCGCCAAACAAATAAAAAAAATCTAGGATTTTTTTCTACACGAATATGAAAAATCTTCTCTTTTATGTTCTATTTCTGCACTCACGTTTTGGACAATATCGAGATTTTCATACATGAGAGAAAATTTTTTTTATGAAGTTTTAAATATTTTAATTTTGGCATCTATTTTTAAGACAATGTCTATGTGTACCGGAAAAATTCGGCTATCCGTATCGAAATTTCGGTACATGTAGTCACGGTCTTTCACATTCCCTTTCAGATTCTGATAAGTTCTACTGCCCTGTTTTGACGTCAGAAAGAAAATTTAAAAAAAGTTCAAAATAAACGAAATTGCTCAGTGAATGACGACCCAGAGAAATGAGAAAATTCGATTTTGCGAAAATCAAGTCATCCTGCATGAAACTCACAACAACTTTCATTTTCTATGAATCATCGGCATTTTGTTAATGTTGAAATGTTATAAAAATTTTCAAACGTCTCGGAAAGAGGATGGCACAGGTCATCCAAATCTGAAAAGAAAAGTGGAATATCTGAATTAGATAAAACACTATATAAGTTTTTTTTTAAACTTCAGTTTTTTTGGAAAATAGATATCAAAATTCAAATACTCGTAACTGCATGCAATTTTTTTCGCTCAAATTGTAAAATTGTATCTTGCCTAATATCGCCTAAGAAACAACGTAATAATTTGTCTGAGGATATTTTTAAAAAATTGAAGCTCAGCAAAAATATCTACGATCCAAGAAATTCTGCCCAATGAAAAGATATTAGTACAATCAACATAATTTATGGAACCAGAGTTTGTCAAGTCATTCAAAAAGATATCTGAATGTTTCAGTTTTCCTTAGTTATTAAAATTACTAATTATGAGTTGTAAGAAGTGCTGTAATAATATGAGAAATATTAAGTGAATCAAAATTGGACAAAAAATATCACTGAGTCGCCTCTGACAGAATCATATTGAAATTTTCGATCGAATCGGTAGAATAGTGTAGGATCCAGGCAGAACTGCTGAAAAATCGAATTTTGGACATAGAAAGTGTAATAACTCTGAAAATAATGAATGAATTAAAGTTTCCTGAAAATAGCACTGAAGCTTCATCCATCCAATGTACCATTAAATTTTCTGGAAATCATTTCAAAATTGCAGGTTACAGGTTGAGTGAACTGTTAAAAACGATCAATTTCTCATGTTTTCCTCGTCTGCTGTGTTCAGTTTCTAACAAATGAACAATGTGATTCCAAAAGCTTTGATGAAAATTCATGAAGAATTTTTTAAGATATTAAATACATGTCGAAAACATGGCTTTAGAATAAAATTTCGGATGCGAAATTAAAAAAAAAACAATTTACAACCCCCTAGAACTGATATTTCCACGGTTGAAAATTATAAATCCTTATTCCTCTTTTCTTTGCTCTGAGTAGCTCGTAAGTCGTGGAATGATGATCATGTTTCATTGATACTTAATTGATCAGGCAAAATTTATCTGCAACAACGAAATTCAGTTGAAACAGAAAAAATAGGGTTGGGACAAGGAAACTTTAGCTGGAAAAAGCAACATTTTATTGGAAAGAGAAATTTGGTGGGTGCAGTCAAAAATTGGTTGTGAAAGCAAAATTTGGTTGGAACAGGCACAATTTTATTGGTAAGCAAAATTTGGTTCTGAACGTAAAATTTGGGTGAACCAAGCAAACTTTCATTGGAACAAACTTTGTTTATTACGACACAATTTAGTCGGAAAAGGCAAAGGTGATTGAAAAAAAAATTTAGTTCGAACAATCAACAAAATTTGGTTGCAACAAAAAAATTTGGTTGGCACAAATAAATTTGCTTGGAACAAGCAAGCATTAGTTGGAACAAGCAGCTTTTGATTCGAGAGATAAATATGAGAGAATCGAATTTTGGTTGGAATGAGCGAACTTAAGTTGGAAGAAGCAAAAATTAGACAGTCAATTTGGTTGAAACAAGCGAATACTGAATATAAATGTTTTTCAGGTAACTTAGAATAATAAAATAGAGGCCTTTTCCGTTTCTTGAAATGTTTTAGTAAGAATCGCCAACATGTTTCGATTAGGATCCGATTCCTTTTTGAGGCGCAGTTTTACAAAGGATTAAATATATTATAAGAAATTAAAATTAGAGAAATAACCCAAGATGAAGTGATACAAGGATATACATCATGCTTACCTTATTAATATTATGTGAAAATGATCAAAAATGTAGTTTCAGAGCGTTCATCGTCTTTATAAAAATCTGTAATAAAAAATTTGTTTTTCAGAGAGGTTATAACATGATTCATTTGATATTTTTGATGAGAATTTTGGTAGTCAAGAAGCGAAATGAAAAAAAAATTAATTCGAGCATAATGTTGAATGTCATAACATCAGAAAAAGATTTAATTTGCCTCATCTAGATTCTAGAAATGCAAATGCCAGGGAAATGAAATTCCAATTATGATGTTGTTTCTGTAATGGACATTGTTGCAATTAAATTATTGTATATTGTTACATAAGCCTTAAATATTTGGTCTAAAATTAATAAAGTTGTTATCTCTAATTGTATATTTATAATTTCTAAAAGTAATAATTTATAAAGTTTATGGGCTTCAATTCTAAGACTTCAAAGTTATTTAAATCAAAGTGAAAATCATGTGAAAAATCACAAGCATATTTAGCTATCGTGGCTTTAGCTTTTTTTTCAATAGAGCTTTCGTGTTCCCTATTTCTTGTGTGCATAGGTCTGCTGGTTTTATCAATGTATGCTTTTGTATCCTTTTTACATATATGTTTATAAATGCAGTGAAATTTGTTTCCTTTTTGTATTTCATCTTTACTACTTGTGTGTAAATTTTTTTCAAATTATTGTTAATAACAAAAACTAATTGAAGGTTACCTTTTCTAAAAAATTTCAAGGAACATCCATCCAAGCTTTAAATGTATAGTGATACGACAATTTTTTTAACGTTTATATCTTTAGGTTGCGTAGATATAATTTTTTTCAGATTAATTATGCGGTTTTACCCTTCAGTGATTTTAATTTTTAGCAAATCATATGGATAGCCATTTTTTTGTAACATATGCTGCACTAGTTCTATCTCTTTGGAGAATCTAAAATCAGCCAGTTTTGCGATACCATTTAGTTATAATCTTCTTGTTTTTGATTCCTTGTGTTAGATACAGAAAATTTATTTCATCATTCCTGCCGGTTCCACAACAAACGTAAGTATAGCGTCAGCAGTATTAAATTTGTTCATAAAATTAATAACTTCATTTTTCGGTACGCAAATTCAGGTATCATCGATATAGCGGAAATATAATATGACAATTCCATGACAATGTTAGCAGCAGCAGCTGATATTGGAGATCGAATGGGTAACCCGTAAATTTGTTGTTGAAATTTATCATTGAACTGACAATTTAGATGATTTTTCAATAAAAAATTAAAAAGTGGAACAGGCCTAAGCAATCCTTATATGTTTAACATTAATGTGGACCCAAGATAAAAAAAGTATTCTCGATTCCCGCTGGGAAGATCATGTCTTTAAGCATATACAAGCGTACATCGCACAAATAAATCTTCTCTAACTAATATAATCGATAAAGAGGCGCGTTATATCGGGCCCAGTGACCACCCATGAACGATTTATCTGTGGCAGATCGGGCCCATCGAAGGGTCCAGGGTCCAGTGGTCCAGAGGATTTGTGGATCGATCGCGAAGTATCGTTCACGGCTTAACAGACAACAAGATATATATCTTTGACCAGGGCGCGGGAGCCGAGCGGGGGTAACTCAATTTGTAGTTACAAATGAGCATAATATGATAATGCAGAACGTTGCCTGATTCACATTCTACTTCAGCTTTGTTAGCGCGGTTCTCTTTGGAACAGGCCACCCCCCGCCTGTGAAATGTCATTTGTTCACGTCAATCAATATGTCCCGATATGTACATACACTGGATCCTTGTGATTTTTGAATGTAACAAAGTGTTATAATTTCGTATTGCTTATCAAACGACAAACTCTAAATGATTTATTTCCACTACACTTTGCCTTGATAGTAAAAATCGTCGCATTAATGAAGCGATCAGATCACCAGCATCCCCCTGCGGATTCGCAAACTCTCAATTGCATTTTCTTGAGCTCTTTTCGCTTTAATAAGAATTTTAGTTTATTTATTGTAACAACAAATGAGGAGTCACATTTATAACTTAGATACTCGTAAGAGGTAATACTTTGCTTAAATAAATGTTACGTGCAGAACTTAGATTTGTTCTAATTTCGTATCGTTTCGTCCAAGAGGTTAAATACTTCTGGAATCTGATGCACAGTCTCTTTGTAATTTATGGAATCTCGTGCAATCCCATGCAATTTCGATGAAATTTCATGCATTCCAATACAAACTCTCACAATCTCTTGTAATTCGAACTTACGAAAACATGATAGGAAATTCATTACAGGTTTCCCATGATTTTCCTAGAATTAATTTTTTATATTTTTTTTTGTGATTCTAGAAAAATCATTATAGCAAATCATCATACCAAAATCAATAGAGAAACAAAACGTGTCAAAATATTAAAAGAATTGATTTAAAAAAAAAACTACAAACGCAATATTCATTTATTTATTTAACGTAGGATTTCAAATTATTTTAAGGGACTTCACAGTATTTCACAGATGTCAAGGAATTGTACAAAATTAAAAAAAAACTTAAAAGATTTTAAGTACATTCGATGGATTACTGAAAATTGCAAGCAATCTCAGAGAATTTTGAAGGACTTCCACGGATGTTGAGGCTTTTAAAAGGATTTTATGGGATTTACAAACATTTCGACTAATTTTGATGGATTACATTGGTTTTCAAGAGATTCGAAATTTACACACGGTATTCAAAGGAAATTTCTCAAGATTCAAAGGATTTTATTAAATATCTAATGCTTTCGAGGGAATTCAACGCTTTTTAGGAATTTTAACAAGTTTTTTTTAGAGAAATTTAATAAATGAGTTCAACTCATATTCTTAAGGGATTTGAAATTATTCATACATATTTTAATGGATTGTTACGATGTTTGAAGATTTCAAGGGATTTCAAGGGATTCCAAAGGATTAAGGGATTTTAGGGTACTTTTGAGGATATTGCGATGATATTTAAAAAAAAATTTCAAGGGATTTTTACGTATTTCGACAAATTTGAAAGATTTTAGTATAAAGTCACGTTTTAATGGTTGAAATGGAAATGGGGGAAGGTCGATAATCCGTTATTTATATTTAAATAGAGCCTGATGTGAATATCGCATATCTTGTTGTGTATGTGTACGTGTATGAATTTGCGGGTTTGATATATATTAGTAAATTCTCAGATGTTCCATTTGTCATGTCTCTTTGAATAATTTATTAATTTGTGGTGTAACAATGTTTGAATTTCATTAATTTGACAAATATAAGCTGTTTATAGTTACCAGCAGATCACGTATCTCAATAGTAACGAGATAAAATTATATAAATGACAATCTTGGAGTCAAAAATTTCAAACAAATCAAGTTTTACGTATAAGAATAAGAAAATATCTTATAACGGGAATTATTATCTGTCTGATTTTAAACACTAAAATTTGAATATTTTAGTTAATTTATGAGATATTTGAAGCAAATGTGGTAGGTATACAGAACCCCACAGAGCATGTACAGAGTATACATGTGCACTGTGCATGGTATGTACTATTGATGTATTCACTATGGTTATAATTATTTATTTTCATTTTATAAGCATTTCGTTTCCTAATAGGTATCAAATAATTTTGCCTTCTCGTAGAGGGAGTCTTTTCTCTAACTAAAGAAAAAATTGATACTTTCAACATTTTTCGAGCTTATGTTTCTGTTTTACCGAAAGTACTATTTTTAGAATATCAGAGAGCCCACCAAAATGTCAGATGATGTGTTCTGTTACAACGTAACTTTTCAAAAAACTTTCTAAGTAGCTATTGATTATTCAAGAATGGTAATCGAAAGTTCGTCAATAGATCAATCTACGCGTCTCAAAAACGCGAACAATTACGTCGAATGCAGTACTGTTATATTCCCAATACCAGAAAAACTCCACTTATAAACAAGGAAAATAATTTTGTTACGCCCGGTTGTTGGTGTTATTGTTAGTGTTTACATACGCACGCGTGTTCGGCTATCAACTCGTGTATAGTTATACCTCTATATATCGTGTTAGTGCTGTGGAGATGCGCATCCATGTGCATCATCCAAAACCACGATGAACCCCAACAGTAGTGAACCACATAGTTTGAAAAATTTACCAGTCATGAATAACAAAAACTCGAGCAACTCTCCAATAAACAGCTATGCTGATTCTGCGGAACGTGATTCATTCCCTAAGAAAGACCAGGCTATTGTTATTGAATCAATTCAACGTATCTCTATAGATGCATATGCGAATGCTGTGGGACGGTTCGTCAGTCCCAGCAGCATTAGATTTGCTTTTGGAATCTCCAATGGAAGGGTATTTATGTTCTTAGATAGTAAACAAACTGCCGATTCCTCCATAGAAAAGGACACGACTATAAACATAGGTGAACAAACTCTGGAACTACGACCCTTGATAACTCGAAATAAACAGCTAATCCTATCTATCGTATGTCCCGTTATTCCACACTCTGTACTCAAGAAATCACTAGAAGATATTGGAATAGTGACAGCTTCTACAGCAACATTTCTAATAGCTGGATTGCCCGGCTCAGGCTTTGCTCATGTCTTAAGTATTAGAAGGCAGATACACATCCACCCTGATAGTGTCTCAAGTATACCAGAATCCTTACCAGTAACTTATAATGCCACTTCACATTTGATCTACCTATCTACTGATACTGTAACGTTCTTCTTATACAAACAATCAGGACACATTGTAAAGAACTGCAAAACCGTCCCTTCAGTCCCAGAAGAAAATTTTATCCAATCCAAAAAAACTTCAGCTACAGATATCGCAGGCTAGCTCTAAAATAACTCTTCAAACCTCAAAACATGCAAGTTTCCTCTGCACCCACCACCAGGCCCTGTAGTTATGAAAAGCGTGAACTCCTTAAATGCAGGGCTGAAACGTCCCCACTCTACTAGCTCTACATTTGAAAATTCGGAAATTTCACGAAACCTGGAACCAAAGGAATACCCTCTTAACTAATTACAATTTAAAAGTTTCTTCGACGAGGCAAGAGGAGCCTCAAATCCAGCTTGTATTGCCAAAGAATATACTGACAGTACCCGAGCCCTGATAATGATGATGAAAGAATTATATCCGAGCTTAACAAAACGAATAGCAAAAATTAGATGCACCAAAATTGTTAACAAACTTAAGAAATCTTTGGCAGTTGATGAAAACATCAGCTCTGATGAAGAGTCTCTGTTAATTTCGGAGGATGACGAAAACTATGACACCTCATTCCTATTAATTACCTTGAAAATTATTCAGTGGAACCTAAATGGGTTCTAACCTCGACACGAATTTATTAAATTACTTATTATAGATCAATTTCCATCTATAATGTCTTTCCAAGAAACAAATTTCAAGGATTTATTTTGCGCACCTGTTAGAAACTTTACGTCAGTTTTTGAAAATCGACCAAATACAAATGTTGCCAGTGGGGGCGTGGCAATTTACATTAAAAATGAAATACATTACGAAGAAGTCCAAATCTACAAAGTTTTTCCTTATAAATGGAAAGACTCCTTAATTATTCCAATTCTCAAACCAGGAAAGGATACATTCAAAGTTAGCAGTGATGGACCCATCGCATTAACGTGTAATATGTGCAAATTAATGAAAAAAATTATAGATAAATGACTCAGATGGTTTTTGGAGAAAGAAAAATTCTTCCGTGTGAATCAGAGTGCTTTCCGACAACATCAATCTACACTTGATACCCTTGTGAAACTTGAAACTAATATACGTGACGTATTCATCAGTGATCAACACCTTAGATATTGAAAAATGATATGAAATGGTCTGGAAACATCGCATCTTAAAAATGTTACTTGACAAGGGTTTAGATGGTTCAATGATACATTTCATAAAAAAATTCCTTCTTAAAAGACTCATACAAGTCAAAGTAAATGACTACCCTTCAAAAGAAGTTGAACTCGAAAATGGAGTTCCCCAAGGATCCGTTTTGAGTGTTACGCTATTTATAGTTACATTCAACGATGTAACGATCTGTATTCATCGACCTGTAAGAAAAAGTCTTTTTGCCGATGATGTGACAATATTCTGTAGTGGAAGAGATTAACACACAACACAGGAACTCATTTAAGACTATCTTAATAAACTGCAAGATTGGGCTGGTACGACTGGCTTTATATTTTCAAAAACAAAAACTACCTGTATCTTGTCCCCTAAGTATAGATCAGATAATCAAGATCCGAGATTCTTCTTAGATGATTATGTATTAGAAGTTGTTGAAACAATCTGGATTCTTGGGCTTATCTTTGATAACAAACTGATTATGAATCCTCAATCTATAATTCTGCCAAACCTAGTGATCTAGAAACGATTTGTACCATACAAAATACGGGCCTCAAAATTGCTTTGGGAGCATTTTTTTCCAGCCCTACAAGTAGCATTCTCGCAGAAACTCAAGAATCACAACTAGCTACCAGAAGGAAGCAGCTTAGCCTGACTTACTCTATTGCAATAGCCTTCACACCAAATTATACTGCATATGAGAAAATCTTTTTGGTGAAAGACCACGACAAGTACAAGAAACATTCAAACTCATATGTACCTTTCTACGTCAGAATGAACACCTATCTACAAGAATTAAACATCGAAATGCCAACAATAGCTCCTAGAAGATGTTACAATTTTCCCTACTGGGAATTTGCAGGTCCCACTGCAATTATTGATTTGAAGGAACTGCCCAGAAATGAAACTGATCCGAATGTATACAGAGCTGCGATCGCAGAAATACTAAGCAGATTCCTAAATCATATCCCTATTTATACTGATGGTTCAAAAGCAAACACTGGTTGTGGATGCGCTATGGTTACACCTGAAAATCAATTTCAGTATAAATCACCGGATTGCTTTAGTATATTCAGGTGCAAGTCTTACGCTATTTTTCAAGCTATGAAATATATAGGAATATCAAATGATTCTCTCTTTGATATTTATACGGATTCACTCTCGGCAATTGAGGCCATCAACAACACGAACAAATTTGATCACATAGTGCAAGCAACTCAAAAAACATATTGGACCCTAAGAAATCGAGGAAAGCAAATCATCTTAATCTGAATACCGTCTCATCTGGGAATCGAAGAAAACGAGACAGCAGACGTTCTAGCCAAATCAGCATATCTATTCCCTGTGCCTAACGTGCCGGTTCCTGTACATCACAAAGACTTCGAGAAATATATATGACAAGCTGTCAAAACCTTCTGGAATGATAACTGGAAATCCTCCAGCAACACCAAGCTGCACCTGGTTAGAGACGATTTTTTCAGAAAAAAAACAAAACAAATCATCTTAGAAAACCGCAGAGACCAAGTTACGCTTACTAGGATGAAGATTGGGCACCATAACTTAACCCATTCCCACTTAATCACCAAAACCGGGCCAGAACAATGTGATCTCTGTAAAGTTCCTGTCTCCATACATCATAAATTTGATTGACATTCAATAATTTACTTAACTATCTTCAAGCCATCGATATCCGGCACCTCATCTAGAGGAAATTTCGTACAGTGTTTAGCATCATCCTCTTTTTTTGTGAATTTTTACATGTATTAACCGTGTTTAATATTTATATTTAGTGGTCAGTATCAAATACTACCTATCAGAAAACTACACAAAATGTTTCTTCTACAACTACATATTGTATAAAACATATTGTAGTCGCTAATGACCACTGCAGTTGATGAGACTTTAGGCCTTCATTTAATAAAAATAAAATTTTGTTACCAAATTTACGAACGATACTAGTAGGTTATGGTAGGTCATAACAAGTTCCTAATTTGGGCAAGCGATGCGTCCCGAAGACGCCAATAAATATATCATGTACATTACTGTTGTATTCTCAATATTTAAAAAGTTTTCCTCACATCAAAAACATAAAAAAATATATTTTTTAAATTATGAATCGGTATTGCTAGATCATATGAAAAAATTTCTTCTCATATAAACAGAACACACCAATTTTTTTTGAAACTATATATCGGTACTGGTGGGTCATGAAAGGTTCAACAATAGGTCAATTGATGTTTCTCAAGGATGCAAACAAATGCATGACATACAGTATTTTTGTATTTTGAATTTTAAAAAAGTTTTTTCATATAAACAGAATGAACCATTTTTTTTAAACCTCATAAATCGGTAGTGGCGAGACATGAAATGTTCAAGAATCGGTTGATCGATGCATTTTAAAGACGCGAACAAATATGCTAGACATCGTATTGTTGTATTTTCAATATCAAAAAAGATTTTCTCGTATAAACAAGATAAAATTTTTATTTTAAACTCTCTAAAAGCAAGAAAAACTACTTCTAAATAGCCGATATAACTAAAAATCCTATCAGACCTGAATATCAGTCGGAGCTACACTTCGTCTAAATTTCATGATCATATCTGTTTTACTTTTCTAGATATGGTGAACAGAAGCAAGTTACACACACACACACGCATGGACATTTTTTAAAGATGTGTTTCCGATCTCTTGGGGTTTAATTATATTCAAACTATATCAAAAAATTATATATGAAAATGTAGGTCATTAGAAACCTCTCTCTGACGAAGCAAAATTTCTTAATTTTGCATGATACTGATTGATAATTGAAGAAATGCAATATAATCGAATTTTTAAAGAAAAAAAAAAGCCTGACGGAAAATCGCCTGCAGGCTACAGTTTCATTCCAATGATCACACGAACACTAAGTTTGAATGAATTCAAATAAAAATTCATATTTTTGTTTTGCTATTTTACATAGTTATCTTGTTTTTGCATTCTCAATTTCAGATTAATAATCAGAAACCTCTTGAGTCCAAATGTCATCGAAAAATTGATGATCAAACGATTTATCAGACGGGAGACATCCGCAACTTGTTTCTTTATACGGACTTTCCTGAACTGTGAACTAAATCCACATTGTATATTATTTACATGGAGCAGTTATGTTATCATTTTCGTTTTAAATTTTCATTGATTTCCTATTACCATCTTTAAAAACTATAAGTAAAACTGAAATTAGTTTCTCAAATGTATCTAACATTCTCACATAATTCTCGACAAAATTAAGATGGTTTAAAGCGCAGTGATCTTTCAATTGAAAAAGACCTAACAGTATAATTTATTGGAAAGGAATAATTAAATACTTCAAGAATTTGTGAACTTTGCACAAACTAGAAGATCTCACAATTCTTCTCAGTATCTCCGAGTTTTCCACGTTTTGTGAATATTCTAAAAATATTAATAATATGCAATGTAATAGTGTTTTCTAGAGTACGTTTCTTTTCTGTCTAATGTATGAGGAAAACTTTTTTGGGTGAAAAGTGTTAATAAACGTTTCGTGAGAGCAAATTCGTATATCTGTAAGATGAGAATAAAATGAAGTTATTTTGGAGTGTTAGTGTGTTGTTAATGTTTTCCTTGAATTAAAAAAAAACTGCTTAATTAAAATTCAAATGAGGAAAAATTTAATAATAATAACAAAGCTTTATTGAGTTTGTAACAAGAACGATATGTATATAGCAGACAGGAATACAGTAAGAACGCTCATTTTAAAGGCAAATTCCTATAAAATGGGACTAACTTATTACCACTACTGTGTAATTTTTTTCTTGTATGGTGCAAGATGTTAAAGTTGCAACAGAAAATTTGGAAAGATACGAAGAAAATAAAGAAAAAAAAACAAGTTAATAAAAAAATTTAAAACATTCACATTTATATTATTATATTATTTTATAAAATGGCTTTATCATGTGTTTGTGGTTGATTCTGAGCCAATATATTCAGATTATTACATTTTTTAAGAAGAAAAGTATTAATAAAAAAATCACACATTTCTAAAAATGCTAATTACAAAAAGGTCCTTTAAGAAATATTTAAACCATTTTTTTAAATATTTTAATGTTGGCTGTTTGAAAATGCATGCTTCACTCCGAAGGTGAATATTTATACAGAAACTACATAATCTACGACTTTCAGAGAACAACCGTTGAAGTTTTGAAAATTTCGCGTCATAATCATAATTTTTGAAATCTTGCAAAATCAAGAGCAAATCTCACTCGTTAAATCTGGACGAAGAACATGAATAGATATTGCGTGATTTCTGAGAAATCATAAAAAATATTTACTCGTGGAATGTAAATTTCTGCTAAGCTAAAAATAGGAAATTCGTCGGTTATCAGATGCAACGTCAGATCCCAAAGTAGGAAGCTCCACTTCATATTTCAAAAATGTAACCAATAATTTTTTTATTGAAACGTTTTCCCTGCAATAAAATTTGATAATTTAGACGCATTTTTTACGTTTATTAACAAAGAGGGTGTAAATCCTAATAATATTATCATGATCTAAAGATAATGGTTAGATATTTAACTTTTGATTTTTGGTGATCGATCCTCTCCAATTTGATCGTTTTCCGAAAAAAGCAATTACGTATATTTTTTCAATTCGGTTAACATTAATACGTGATTCGGGCTTTAAAAATTACCATGGGGTTTCAAATGGGAAAAGTTCGATTTTCAAAAAAATGGAAAAAAGAGGAAGTACTTGTTATTCACTTTTTGTTAATTAAAGTCTAGTCACCACTTGAGGAATTTTCAGTGATTAATTTCCACGAAACTTTTTCAACATGAATCATTTTGGTTTCATAATTAACAATTTTCCAAGTATCTTCAACTGACTTCGAATTGCTTAAACAATTATTATTTGCCTTAACCAGTTTTCCCCTGTAAAACGTGAAAAGTTATTGTTTTACAAGATAAATGGCACAATTAACGAATATTCTGAGTAATATATTCTTTAATGATATTCAGGATTTATTTACACAATTCTGGTACTTTAAAACAATTTCTTTCATCTGTAAGTCTGGAAAAGTTGATACTTTCTAAAATTTATATAGCAGTCAATGAATGCTAAGAGTGATACTTCTTGTAAGAGACAGTTTACAATTATTCAAATTTTCATTCGTTTAAATAATTTTTTTCCCCTCTAAATATTGAAAAGTCACTATTTTCTGGAAATAATGAGGCAGTTAATGAATGTGAAGATACAGTTTTCAATTATTTAAACAAATAATAATTATTCACTCTTACCTTGTCATAGGAAAGTGGAGGAAATTCTATATTTCACAAAACCCTTACACTATATCGCTTATCAGATTAATTTCATTGAGATAAGAAAATACTGATTCATATAAGCGACATAGCATAAAGAGATTCGAAAAAATAGAATTTTATCCAACTTCCCTATGGAGAGGAGCAAGTAGCATTATTTGTTTAAATAATTGCAAACTGTCTTTCACCAAAAATATTGTGCCTAACATTTATTAACTGTTTCATTGTTTCCTGAAAATAATAACTTTTTACGATTTACGGAAGAAAAATTATTTAAACAAATAAAAATTGTTTAAATAATTTCCAAATACGGTAAAAAGAAAAATAGTGAAAAATATTTCAAACAAGAAATTATACTCTTAACATTCATCAACTTTAGCATTCATCCCAAAATATAATAACTTTTCCCGATTTACTGGAGAAAAAAAGTTTAAACAAATAATATTTGTTCACGCAATTAAAAATTAGTTTCAAAATACTTGAAACTTATCACTTATCAAATAAGAATAATTAATGTAAAAAATATAACAAATACCGTCTTTAGCATGAATTTTACATAAAACTTCTATTTTGCATTTTTTTAGGGGAAATTTTCGGGGCACAATACAAGGAATTTGGAGAGGTGAAAATTAAAAGTGTTGGATTGTGAGTTATGCCCGAACATTCCTTAAAATGTGACCAGACTGTAATTTATGAAATATTAATAAAAGGTACATCTTTTTTACATTTTTTCAAAAGTCGAGCTTTTTCCATTTAAAACCCCTTCTTAATTTAAAAAACCTGGGGACATGGGTTAATGTTCACCAATTTGAAAAATATGTGAAATTTCTTTTTCTGGCAAAAGAAAAAATGGGGGGGGGGGTGATTACTAAAAATTGAAAATCGATTATTTGGACCACCCTACCGGGTAATTGTTTTGGAAGTTTTCCGATTAGACTTTTACTTCGGCAAAGTATAGTCCTATTGGATGGCAATTAATGGAAAATAAACGTTGCCAACGAAAAAAATATTTACCAGGGGAGTACATTTTTGGATTGTTTGTGTACACGATTGACCTTAGCGATTACAAACTCTTTTAATATCAGTAAAAGAATTTTTTTATATAAGTCGAAATTAGGGGAAAAAATTCAATTTTGTCTTTATTTGTGAAGGTCAAATATTAATTTTTTTAAAGAATAAACGTTTTTTATGAGTACTCAGGAATCAGGTTATAACATTTTTATAAACAGTTTATTAGATTTGGCAATGAGTTGAACGAAAGATTTCGATACGATGATCTTGCTGGAAAAACCCTGGACTTTGAATCTACGTATTTTTGAAAGCTTCCAAAAAAAGAACTTCAACATTCAGGCGGATTCAACGCCATCTTAATTTCAAAGGGTTATTATTTGAATGTCGGAGAATTAGTTTCTGCAAAGATATTCGAAAAAATGTATTTACTGCAAGATCATTTCTTTTGATCTAAAAAATAATCTCTTGTCATGATAGATCGTTTTTCAACAACAATTGTTATGAAAAACACTTATATGGCTGTTTCAAACAAGGACAAAATTTCTTTTCTGCAGTCATGTATTTTCATCTGAAAAATAATATCTTAACACAATCGATTGAATTCGAAAACATAACTATAATTGTTTTTAAAAAAACTCTTAAAAAATTCAGTTATTAATTATATTTTACTTATAGGGTTCTTTCTCTCGACGAAATCACTTATTTTCATCTTAAGAATTATATTTTTCCGAGAAAAAGAACCTTATAAGTTAAAAATGGTCAAGAACAGTGACTTTATTTATTATTATACCATGGTAATTGATTAACACAATGATGATTATTACTATACGTTGTCAAATGGAAATTTTTTTGAAAAAAAAAACATAATTCTTGAGAGGAAAACAAATGATTTGTTGGTTGTGATTAATTGTTAATGTTACATAACCTAACAACGAAATCAGTATATGAATTCCTTAAAATACCAAAAATGCAGTAGATGCTAATTTCATCCATTAATTTGTTCATGTAAAATAAATTAATGAATCAAATTGTTCTATAATGAAAATTCCCGACTATTTTTGAGTTATTCATTGGTTATATTAATTACTGAATTTTGATTTTATTATTCACATAAAAAATCTTTTAAAATTTCTGCTGAATTTTCGCTTTTAGTGTTAGTGTGAAAGTTGAAAATATTGAACTCCTGAAAGAAAAGAAAAACAGATTGAAGAATTCAAAAAGCCTGACTCTAAGTAATAATAGAATACAAATACACTTCATGTTTAACTGATAATATGCCGAACCTTATTTTCAAGTATTATATCTAATATTAATGAATTACCTTTTTAGATATTGATCATAAGTTTAGGAAATTGATAATATTGTCCTTTAAAATAATCATTCAATAAAACTGCCAATTATTTATTAACGTTTTAAATATAGTAGAAATTGAATTATTAAACAAAAGAAAACTTTCTCACACATATCATGACAAAATTAGGACTATTGGAACCCAGTGACATTTTAATCCAAAGGGACTCAAAATTATAATTTATTAAAAATCAATTTCGAATATCTTATGCAATCCAAAATTTCATAAAAAATCAGCTTTCATATCAATCACAGAAAGTTATTTGGTTAGGTGAAATACGATACCGAAGAAAGTAACGAACATTTCTGTATTTACCGCCAATTTATTTTTAATCCATCACTTTGTCGGCTCTTTTAAGTTTTTTAACAACCAAGATGCTGAACTTTCAACTAAATTTGTTAAAGTAGACAGTAACTAGCCTCAGGGCAGAATTTATTTCGAAATTATTTGTACCAATGCGTTTTACGCGAACATGATCATGGTGCCAAAATTGTACTACCTTTTATTATTATTATTATTATATCATTAAGCCGTTTCCCTTTCGGGGTAGGCGTGAATTGCTCGGTGGTAAAGTAGT
>JAABKJ010002495.1:0-27931 GCA_011634705.1 Andricus grossulariae | reverse complement strand
CCGTGTGTATGCATTTCGTCAATCATAGTTTCAGTCCATTCCGAGGCTATTTTATTGTTTGTATTATTCATGGTTTAAAGAGTTTTTAATTTGGAAAATTTACAATAAAAAACTATGCAAATTTTAAGTTTAACAATTTACAATTCTGTAACTTTGATGCTTCACAATTGAAATTTCTTAAATCAAAAAGATTTAGAATTGAAAACATGTCTTTTGATTTTAAATATCATCAATATTTAGGAATTTTTATTTAGACTTCGTCAAAATTGAAGAGTTTTCAATTGTAAATATTAAAAATTCAATTGTCAAAGCAGCTCAAAATTGCGTACCTTTAAGATATAAATTCTAAAACTTGAATAATTCCAATTCTATATTTTCAAAATTCAAGAATTTTCAGCTGTAACTTTTCGAAATTGTAAAACCTTTTTAATTCAAAATATTTAAAATTAAAGAGTTTTTAAATTTTTGAATGTACAATTGAACATTAAGCAAGTTTTAAGTTTTACAGTTGAAATTTTTTCAACTTTGATAATGCATATTTGAAATATCTTCCATTTGGAAGATTTGAATCAAAATTTGAGAATTTTTATTTTTGCATCTTAAAAATTGAAGAGTTTTAGTAGTAAATCGAATAATTGAAAATTATGCAAGTTTTAAGTTTAACCAGTTAAAATTTGGTAATTTTAATTCTTCACATTCGAAATATCTTCAATTTGAAATATTTAAATTGAATTTGTCTTTTGATTTCGAAAATGATTAAAATTGAAAAAAATTTCATTCATACATCGTCAAAATTTAAGATTTTTTCATTTTAAAAATTTACAATTGAAAATAATGCAAATTTTAAGTTTCACAATTTAAAATTCTGTAAATTTGATGATTTATATTTGAAATTTCTTTCATTTGGAAAATTTGGAGCAAATTGTAAGAATTTTTATTTTTTTAACCTTAAAATTTACGAGTTTTAGTAGTCAGGGGAACCATTGCCCTTTACAACTACTTTTCAATAGTAACTCCTCAAAATAGTAAAGCTTTAAAATGTAAATCTTTAAAATTGAAGAGTTTTGAATTTTGAAAATCTACAATTAAAAATTCAAACGTCTGTAATTTTGATGCTTCACATTCAGAATTGTTCCATCTGGGAAGATTTACAATTGAAAACTTTATTTTTTTTTAAATCATCAAAATATAACAATTTTTATTTAAATATCTTCACAATTCCAAAGTTTTCAATTGTAAATCTTCAAAATTGAACTATTCCAACAAAAAGTTAAAATTTCATACTTTCAAAATATAAATCTTGAAAATTGAATAATTTGCAAATTCTATATTTTCAAAATTCAAAAATTTTCAATTGTAAATCTTTGAAATTGCAAGACTTTGAATTTTAAATCTTCAATGTTGAAGAGTTATCATTTGAATTTTAAATCTTTAATGTTGAAGAGTTATTAATTTAAAAAATTTACAATAAAAAATTATGCAAGTTTTAAGTTTTACAATTCAAAAATCTGTTCTTTGTTGAGTTATATTCCAAATTTCTTTTATTTGAAAGATTCAGAATTGAAAACTTGTGTTTTGATTTTCAAAACCATCAAAATTTAAGAATTTGTATTTATAAATCTTTAAAACTGAAGAGTTTTCAGTTGTGACTATTAAAAATGATAGAACATTGAATTGCAAATCATTAGTATATAATAGTTTTAATTTTGGAAAGTTACCATAAAAAATTATGCAAGTTTTTAGTTTTACAATTTAAAATTGTATGATTTTGATGATTTACATGTGAGATTTCTTTAAATCTGAAGATTTAAAATTAAAAGCTTGACTTTTGATTTTTTAAATCATCAAACATTAAGAATTTTTTTTTATCTTTAAAATTGAAGAGTTTTCGATTGTAATTCGTCAAAATTGTAGAATAAGTATTTAGAATTAAAGAGTTTCAGCTTTGAAAATTGACCATTAAAAACTATGCAAGTTTTAAGTTTTACCATTCAAAATTCTATAATTTTGTATTATATATTTTTTTTCAAACTTGTTCTTGAGTTAGAAAGTATTATATATTATTATTATTATTATATATTTTTTTGTATGCGAAATTTTTTCAATTTGGAAGATTTAAATTGAAAACTCGTCTTTTGATTTTCAAAATCATCCGAATTTAGGAATTTTGAATGACAAAATCTTTAGACTGAAAGCGTTTTTGATTTTGAAAGTTCACAATTTAAAATGATGCAAGTTTAAAAGTTCACAATAAAAAATGTGTAATGTTGATGCTTTATATCAAAATTTCTGCAGTTTGGAATATTTAGAATTGAAACTTTGGCTGTTGATCTTCAAAATCATCCAAATTTAAGAATGTCTATTTACACATTTTTAAAATTGAAAAGTTTTTAGTTGTAAATCTTCAAAATTGAACTATCAAAAAAACCATTTGAAATTGCATTATTTTAAATTACACAGGTTAAAAATTGAAGGATCTTAAATCGCAAATCTTCAAGATAGACGTATTTAAAAAAAATCTAAAAATTTTATGAGTTTAAACTATAAACATTCAAAATTAAACAAGTTGGCTAATTCTAAGTTGTAAACATCTGCAAAACAGATCAGTGTCGAAATGGAAGACATCAGTCAGACTCAGAATTCCAGAATATCTTTTAAGACTCTCGTATTACGATATAAAATCCGAAATTAACTTAATTATTTTTTTCTTTAATTCTTATTCCTGGAATTAAAATTCAAATTACATTTTTATGAAAGCCGTTGTAGCTATTTTAATGATTATTTTAATTTATAATTATCAATTATATTTTATAGTACTTCGAATGGATGCATATATTTTAATTTGTTAATTTGGCAACCAAAATAAGAAAAATTTAATAAGCGCAAGTAGCGTGCTATTTTTCCTAATTTATTTGATGATGATATTTTTATTAATTTTAAAATCAGATTGCAGAACCAGTTAACTAGATTTTTTTTTTAAAAGATCAAACGCTTGAAATTTTATTCCCTGGAAGTTGTTAAGAATTTCGAGTTTGTTCGATCAATTTTCTGCCCAGAAATTCTCGAAATATTTGTTCACGTCGCAGTATCATCAATTATTATGTAATTTGATATTGCGTAAATTTGGTAAATTGACACAGCTGAAGATTACATTTGGACAGGAAATCTTGCATTAAATCGCTAATTTAAGTCTCCTGTAATCACTAAATCTATAATTTCACATTTGGATTGATACCTCCATTTTGTCCTGGACGTATAAAAGCGATTGCATGTTCATCAATGCAGGATTTGACCAAAAAGGACGAAGTCCTTAGGACTTTGTGAGTAACTTCACAAATGCATTTCCTCGAAATTAACTTATTGGCACTTATTTTGGCTGTAGGCCTACAAAATCTAGAAGGCGTAAGTACTTATTTTAATAAAAATAAAAATTGTCTATAAATTTTGTTTAGCTTTTGAAATAATTCAGGACTTTAAAAACTATTAGTATGCTTTTTTCATAGCGAGAGATAATGTAATACCTCATTATAAACATAAATTACAATACAAGTTGAATTAAAGGAATTTTTTGAAATTTTTGTTCGAAAATTAATTAAAAAATTTAAATTAATACATTTTGTAAAGAAACATTGAACAGTTATTCAATTTTTTTAATTATCTGGTATTATTTCCACGATGTCATCCTACAACAGAAAATGAATTTTGAACAATTAGCGAAGGCTGGAAGGGCATTCCGAAAATCATGCCAAAGAGAAAGTGATTGTCCTACTGGTATGTAGTACAAATTTTGATTTATAATTGTTAACAATATAAGTAACCAACTTAAAAAATTTGTGTAATTTAAAAATTTTTATTTTATATTTATTTTATTAGAATTGATAAATAATGCAAGATTGAATGGAGATTTTCCGCCGGTACCAGAACTAAAATGCTACTTCAAATGCCTATTTCAAGCCATGAAAATAGTGAGTATAAAACCACCTTCGTTTCGATCATTTCAAATATATTTGAAAAAAAATTTTGCTTAATTTAATTACAATCAAGTATGAAATTGATCAATAAAATGTTTTATTTTCAGATTAGGAATGACAAATTTTCAGAAGAAGCTATGCATTCACAAATGTCTTTAATGCTTACCGACGATTTTGCAAAATCACTAGATGCAATGGCTGCACATTGCGTACCACAAAGTATGTAAAAATATAATTACGACTTTTGTTTGTTTTTCATTTGATATAGAATTATGAAACGTATGTTTGAAAATAATCAAAAGTTACTGATCATGTACAATTTTTTTTGTTAGTAATTTCTTCAGAGATATGTGAGGCATCATATGAACTCACAGTATGTGGCTATAACTACAACACTTCGGCAAGTTTTAAAATAGAAAAAAAAATTTAATGGCAAATATTTTTTAGTGTAATTGTTTTTGTATTATTATTGATTTTTTCTTAATTTTTTCTTAATTTTTCAGCTTTATTTCTTCCCATGATGACTTATTCTATCAAATTCTATGTGAATTTGTTTCTCTATTATCGGAATCGTTCAAAAACAGGATGAAAGGATGAAGGTACACAACATCAATTAAGGGACTGTGTGTGACGACTAAAAATGCGCATTAATATGAAAAAAAATGTTTATGTGAAATTTTTCTCTTAATGGAAGAACTTTTGCTAATCCTTTCAACTCCGAGTTCTTATGAACCTCTTCATAATGATCATCAAATCGCACTTTTCTAGGTGCTATACTCTTTTATAATTTTGTGTAAATAAAAACTATTGTGATTTTGCATATTTCCTGTCTCTTTATTATAGACATTTGTTCAAAAAAGCTTAATATATTTTTGTGAAAAACCGCTTTTGTGAATTTGAAGTTTATTTATTAAAATAATTATACATAATAATTTCAGGTAATCATTTTGAAACTATATGCCTGTAACATATTTCTGGACGAATAAAATTATTAATTTAATGAAATAAAAAATTGTTGTATCACAAAACTTCATTAATTCCTATATGAATATGGCAAGGTTTTCCCTGAAAAATAAGCCCTGATTGACTAAAATTCAACTATTTAAAAAGACATTGATATGAAGCGACGGTAAGAAAAAATTAAATTATAAAAACTACTGTTAAATAATTATGTTTCGTAAGTTTCAACTTTTTTTTCGTAAATACAATGTTTTTTTCTTTCATAAGACATGCCATATAATACGTATCATTTCAATTTTTTAAATCATAGAAAACTTTTTCCATCCAGCGACCTGATTTTCAGTATGACCACTACTTTAAGCAATCTAAAAAAAATATTTTGAAATCCACACTAATAAGGTCTCCTAACCTTGAAGATTTTTCATCCTCTAGTCAAAAACTAGGAACTGTATATCATGACGGAACATTCCGTAAGACCTTTTCACACTTTTCCTAACTCGTTCAGGGCTAACTGAACAACTACTTTAAGTAATCCGAAAAAGAGATTTTGTTATCTACAATAGCAAGGACTCTTTACTTTTAAGATTTTTCATCCTGTAGTCAAGAAATAGGAACTGTATATAATGACGGAACATTCCGTAAGACCTTTTCACACCTTTTCCAACTTCTTCAGGGCTAACTGAACAACTACTGTAACCCAACAAAGTGATTTTTTAATCCATATACTAGCAAAATCTCTAAACTTATAAGATTTTTCATCCTGTAATGAAAAATAGCAACTGTCTATCATTACGGAACTTTCCATAAAACATATTCACACCTTTTCCAACTCGTTCAGGGCTAACTGAACAACTACTTTAAGTAATCCAAAAAAGAGATTTTGTAATCCAAATAGTAAGGATTCTTAACTTGTAAGATTTTTCATCCTGTAATGAGAAAATAGGAACTATCTATCATTACGGAACTTTCCATAAGACCTTTCCACACCGTTTCCAACTCGTTCACACGGAGAAAAATGGATAGGCAAAGTTAGAGGGTCAAAATTTAGAGAGCCAGTCCGTTCTTTTAGATGGCCTAAAGGCCATCCAGAATTTTTTTAACATAGTCGGAGAGGCTCTCATTTTATGACTAGTCTGACTGTTATAAGAACGCCAGACTCACTATTAGGGATAAGCAAGGTATCCTTTCTGTATGGTCAATACGATCATCTTGTTTTCACTCATTTCGAACATCTACGGAAGAGCAAATGGCCCATCGCGGAGGGCCGACCTGATTAGTTATCGTTGGCGTGTTTATTTAAAATGATTGAATGTGTTAGTTAAATGTCTACAACAAATAATAAATTTGAAGTGCATAAGAATATTAGGAATAATTGTGCATTCATATTTAGGATAAAAAAGATATTCCTTTCTTTGAAATTAAAATCGATAATTTATTTTTAAGGAGAAAATCTTATAAATAATTAAATTTCACTTTATAAGTCTTCCCTCTGAGCAAAGAATTATTTTTAATAACTTTACTCTTATTATTTGCGTTCAGAAATCATGTATTTCATATAAATTTTCAGGTTTTATAGGTTCCACTCAATTTTATAAGTTCCAGTCTCTTATAAGAGAGAGGCTAGAATGAGTAGGAAAAGGGCAACAAATATAGAAAATGTAGGATAATCAAATCGACCCCCTGAGATGGCCAGGTCGCCTGTCCGAGGAGATCAAGTCGACCAATATATGTCCAAATCGACCCTTTATGATGAGCGATTCGACCCTTTATAATAATCAATTCCGTCCTCTGTGATGATCGGTTTGACTCTTTATGACGCTTGAGTAGACCGCTCGAGATGACTAGGTCGAAACTCTGAGATGATCGATTTGAACCTCTTGTTTCAACCTTCTAGAGATAGTCGCTTTAACCATCTTCAAGGGCTGTCCTATAGTTGACCCTGCAATATACTCTGCCTGCACTTCTAGATGGCCCAACTGACTTTCCATTTTTCTCCGTGCAGGGCTAACTAACTGAAAAACTACTTTAAGTAATCCGATAAAGAGATTTTGTAATCTACACTAGCAATGAATCTTTACTTTTACGATTTTTCAGCCTGCAATGAAAACATAGGAACTGAATATGACGAAACTTTCCGTAAGACTTTTTCACACCTTTTCCAACTCGTTCAGGGCTAACATTACGGAAAATTTCGTAATACTAGCCCTTGCGCTATACTAAACCGATTACTTTTACGGAAAATTTCGTTATACTAGTCACTTCCATAAAAATATAATAATAGGAAGGCATCTGCGAATCTTAAAACGATATAACAGAATATAATCGAAAGGGAGAATTTTTTATGAGCTCAAGCAGTTGGAAGAGCAGTGATTGAACCGTTGGAAGTGTATTCTGTGCAAGAGAGAGATTATCAGGTAAAATTAATTGAAGGGAAGAAACAGTTCAATTATCGATCATCGCGGGAGTACCACTCCGATTAATGGCAGAATGTCTGCGAATGAAGCGAAGGGTGGATTCTGACCAGATGGCACGGAGGGTCCTTTCTAAAGTACAAGGATCCGACATTAGAAGTTTAGAGCATATCTTAAAGACGATAATACACTTTAAAACCTTTTTAATATAATCACTTCCTAGTAAATTATTCTTTTAATTACTCAAAATCCGTATAGGAGAGCTGATCATTAGTTTTTCTAAAATATAAAAATTACGACGTCTTTTAAACCATTAGAACTCGTTAATTGATAATAATTACTGCTATTATAATCAACGGAGTTCCAAATAATTGTAATGTAAATTTAATCTATAGACTATCCAGAATAACTCAAATGTGAAAAAAAAATTTTTATTTTTAATCTTGTTTTTTATTATGAGAATGTAAAAAAGAAAGTGATTAGTATGTTTTCATTTGTCAAAACAAATTACTTTTTCAGGAAATAAATAATGTTGTTACTTCGTGAAAATAGTAACTTGTTACATTTACAGTCATCGATTTAAGTAATCATTTTATATTATATACATTAAATATTAAACAATCTTCAATTGAAAATATTCACAATTGAAGAGTTTTAAATTGTGAATCTTAAGAATTTAAAAATTTGCAATTCTATATTTTCAAAATTCAAGAAGTTTCAATTGTAACCCTTCAATGTTGCAGAACTTTGCATTGTTAATCTTTAAATTAAAGAGTTTTTAATTTTTTCAAATTTGTAATTTGGAAGCTTTAGAATTAAGAGCTTGACTTTTGATCTTCAAAATTATCAAACTTTAAGAATTTGTATTTCTTCACCTTTAAAATTGAAGAGTTTTTTATTGTAACTCTTAAAAATTGTAGAAATTTGAATGGAAAATCTTTAATATTTACGAATTTTAAATTTGGAAAATTCACTATTAAAAATATGCAAATTTTAAGTTTTGCAATTTGTAATTCTGTAATTTTTATGCTTTACATTCAACATTTCTCTAATTTAGAAGATTCAGAATTGAAAACTTGTCTTTTAATTTTCAAAATCATTAAAATTAAAGCAATTTTATTGATACATCCTAAAAATTGATATTTCTGCCATTTCAATTCTTTAAAATTGAAATATTTCAAAAAAACGTTCAAAATTGAATACCTTTATAATATAAATTTTGAAAATTATATAATTCACAATTCCATAATTTCAAAATTCAAGAATTTCTAATTGTATCTCTTCAAAATTGTAGAACTTTAAATTGGAAATCATTAACATTCAAGAGTTTTTAATTGTGAATCTTCAAAATTGATGATTTTCATTCGAAATTTCTTCAATTTGGAAGATTTAGAATGAAACACTTGACTTTTGATCTTCAAAATCATCAAAATTAAAAAATTTGATTTATACATTCTTAAAATCATATAAAAAACAAAAGGAAAAAAGTGATTCCTATAAAATAAAATATCACTAATTTTTCATTTTACCTTTACTGATCTTCATTTTTTTGCATGTGGAGATTACCCACAGCTTTTTACCTGTATCACTCCTAACCATTTGTTTTTTCTGCGATTTCAGATTTATTAATTTTGAAAATTTACAATTAAAACTGAAGCTAGATTTAGGTTTTGAAATTAAAAATTATGTAATTTTTACGATCTACATTCCAAATGTCTTCAATTTAGGAAATTTGACTTTTGATATTCAAAATCATCAAAATTAAAGAATTTTGATTTATACATCTTCAAAATTGAAGATTTTTAAATTGTAAATGTTTAAAATTAAACTATGTACAAAAACATTCAAAGTTACATCATTATATACATCATTATATTGCATACTACTTTAAATTCAAGCTTATATTTTGATTTGAAAAATGAGGCAATTATATTCTGAAATATGTTTTGAACAAATATGTTTTATTTTGTGTTAATTGACTATGTAATTGAAAAGTGAACAACAAATACCTCCAAAAAACAAATTACGTATATTGCAGTTCTTTTGAGTATTAATTATCCTCCTCGTTAAGTATTAAAGTAACCATTACTTTAAATTATATTGCCAGACAGAAGAAAAAAATTCTCGGGGAATAATAATTATCTTGTTTAATGTTGCTCGAATCGTCTGATCTGGAAAGACACGATTCTTTATAAAGCCTTCATAAAGGACGAACTTTGCACAGATCGACTGAATTCGAGATAGAGCACAAAAGTCCGGATAGGAAAAAGATATTTATGAAAAATATTATATTTTGCATGAAAGTATGATGTATCATTTCGTTATAGTGGCATTTCTTGTGATTTCGTGCCTTTCTGAAGAAACAGAACGTGTCAGTTTAATGTCATAAATATCTAATAGTATCTACAATAGTGCAATATTTTTATTGATAGAAAATAAATTTTGATTTTAGATTATAAATAAAGAGAAAGTGAATCGTATGATTAACATTTTGAGGAACACATGTCAGAAAAAAACGCAGCTGGATACAGGTAAATTTTGCGAGAGGAAAAAAATAAGAAGTAAAATTTTTTGATATTAAAATTAAACTATCATATAATTTGAACAGAAATTTTAGACAAATTAAGGAGAGGAGAATTTCAAGATAACCCAAAACTAAAGTGCTACATAAAATGCGTCATGAAAATTTTGCAAACCGTGAGTGTTTTTTATTGTGAAAATTTTAGTGCAACTTTTTTAGTGACAACTTCTGTATCTAAATTGTTATTGCAAATTAATCTTTAAATTATAATCTTCAAATTAAACTTGAACAATTTCAGATGCGAAATGGTGTAGTGGATATAAGTATGATTGAGAGGACTCTCAGTTATTATCCAGATAAAATAGAGAGAGGTACTTTAGCTGCAAAAAACTGCATTAAAATGGGTAGGCATGAATTCTATTGACATATGAATCAATCAAGTAAGTTAATTATTGATAATGATTTTTTTCCATACGTGCAGCTTCAGGTCAAAATTATTGTGAAGCAGCTTATAATTTTCTAAAATGCACTTATGAAGAGGATCCAGAAATATTCTTCTTTCCATAAAAAAAGGATTACGTTGCTACCATCAAGAAACCGATTAAAAATGCACATTGAAATTTCAAGTTTTCACCAAATATGTTACAAAAATATTTTTATCATTGAAAATCTCTTAGAGGCTAGTCCAAAAAAATACTTTTTTTGAAAATTGAAAACAATTTTGAAGTAAAAACTATTTTTCAGGTTTACATCTACAACTTTTGTTGACATCTCATTATCGCATAGTGAATAACTATGGAAATATACAAGAGAGATTATTGAAAACCATAGTTATATGATTTTTGTGTTGAAGATAATTTACTTAATTACCTATATTCTATATGTTAAATAACTGTCAGAAATATTTTTTATTCATATATTTACCGCACTGTTTTTACTACAATGTGTAAAAGGTGATCGCGAGATATAAAAAGAAGTCAAGAGAGTGAAATATATTGTTGCTTGGAAAAATTGCCACAAAAATACCCCCTTACTATTTTGAATCTCATTTATTTTTTCTTTGAAATTAGTTTTTCAATTTTAAGAGATAAAAAAGTTTTTTTCATTACATTTTTACACGAGAAAAAATATTAAAATAGATAAAATTTGATTTGAGTAACCCTAGGATAGTTTTTTATTCTTGAAATATCTTACTGTAAATATAATAATTGAAATGTTTAATTATTTATGATTTTATGTAGATCTCTAATCATACAATTGATCACTAACCGATCAGATAATAATTGTATGATAATAGATTTTTTAAATCAGAAATAATTATACGATTCGCTAAAAAACTGTTTGTAATCATAGAGAGAAATAAACAAGAAAATTTTGCAGAAAGAAAAAACTATGCTCAGATTATTTAAATCAAACTTGATTGGTTCTCATATTTTATATCGAATAAAACTTCGAATACCCCATTTTTACCTCTTAAAATCAAAAACTCAAGTTTTAGAAAAAACTGAATTTAGACTGAGGTGTATGTAAAAAGGCATTTTTGTAGCAATTTCTCCAAGGAACAATTTTGCTTCCTCTAATTTCTTTCATATCTCGGTTTCGTTTTAACGATAGACGGGAAATTTTGGTTTTTTAAAATAAAAACTGAATTTTTTCAAAAACGGCTATGTCAATGGTTTTTATCGGCAAATTCAACGGAATCATGACATTGGGACAATGCTAAGATTAATAATAATAATTACAAATGAAACCTTTATGTACATCACAGTCACAGTGATTTTTATATAACTGTGGTAAATATATATTTGTTTTTTCGTTATATTTCCAAAAGTATTTATTAATATTAACAATAAAATTTTTTTTTCAAATATTTAACACATTTCATAATTAAGACATCAAACAAATTATATTAAAATAAAAAATCATGTGACTCTCTTTTTTAATAATTTTTCTTGTTTATTGTCATAATTATTCCTTTCACGAGGAAAATGCCTTACTAGCAATATTATGCTGAAAAAAAACCATGCCGAATGGAAATCACTATTAGAAAAGAAACAATAATTTTTTAGTGGCCTATAGACGTCAAGAACTGAAACACTAATTGGTTTTGGAATTTATTCTGGTAACCCTAATAGATGCATAAATAAATTTTTTATGCCAAAGGTCAAATGAACAAAACATTAGATTTGAGTTTGAATTGGCTACGTTTCGGACGCTATGTGGTCCCTTTTCAAGTCTGTAGTAAAAATTTATTATAAAAAATTAATGAAAATAAATACATTCTTTATATGATAAGTAGTCATAACAGCAAAAGTAGAAGTTAAAAAATTGTAATAAGCAATCATAACAAACAATAGAAGTTTAAATAAAAAGTAAGTGAATAAAAAATTATCTAATAGTGGTGAACCACACGTATAGTATTTCAATCTTGAAGTCAATGAATATGGACATTAATCATAAGGCGCTAAATTTAAAAATCCATTATAAATAAAATTGCAAATTAAAATTAGTTTTTACATAATAAACTGTAAAAATCTGGAAGTCTGTAGTTGTCGTATCTGAGAATAGCGCATTTTTCCCCTTGTTAATGTAGAAAGATCCAATAGTTAAACGTTTATTCAAATTTTTTTCACAAGCTAGAATTTTTGGATGATGAACATCAAAATCATGACCAGTCTCAATTCTATGTCTTTCAAGTGCCGTAATATTATCTATATTTGAATTATAACGTTGATGTTAATTAATTCTATAATGAACATAAGTTAAAATTAGACTTTGTTGGTCTAAAAAGTACCTTAATGCCTTTTTGTCTGAATATTGTAGCTATTTAATGTGTAATACCATAAATATATAGATCTACTGTAAAAGCTTTGAAATTGAGTGATTATTTTTTATTACCTAAATTGTAAATATTATTAATTCTTATTTTAATTAATCTTTTAATCAACTTAAGTAGATAGCCATGACTAATCAAAATTTGTTGTAATAATTGGATCTTCTGTTTTCTAAATTGTGAGGAAGATAATTTAATAGCTCTATCTATAAGCCCAAAAATCATCCCTTTCTTTTGAGACCATGTACGTTGTGATAAAAATGTAAGTATCTACCAGACCAAGTTTTTTTTGTGGTACCAACTTAATAATCTCATCGATTTCCTAAATGATGGTTCCAATAATTTTGTATTGATTTGTAGCTACGAATAAAAAAATTCTTTTAAGAATGGAGATAATTTTTCGACCTTTTTTGTAGTTTTAACTTAAACATTTTTGAGACAGCACTTCAGAATCATCCGATCGAGAATTTGAGCAAATTTTTTTCAGTCGAATCTACTACTTTTTAAAGATAAAGCAGACTATAATTTCCCTGGCATTAAATTGTTATATAATGATAGGATAAAGTCTAACACAGCAACAATGTTTCATTTTCAACCTCCGGAAGAAACTTACTGTAGGATTATCTTCTAAATCTTCGTAATAATTGATTAATTACTGAGCAATCAAAAATTCGTAATATTATATATTACAACCTACACCACTATTTCTTCTTGAAGTATAAAAGAAGTTGAACACTTTGTGCAAATATTCATACAGAAGTTATTCTGGAAGGAAGTTGTGCTTAATTTCATTACCGAAGTAAAGAAATCTAATTGAAATTATTTCTAAATAAAAAATGAGAGTTATATTTGTTACGTCAACATTGATGCTCTTCTTGGTCTTCTTGGAAAATGCTGAAGGAGTGAGTTCACTTTCCTTAGAAAGAATTAATATTGAAATAAAACCTTAAGGTAAATGCACTGGTAATCGTCACTGAATTAGTTATCGTCAGATGGACCAATATTTTTTGTATAACAAGACTCGCTCTTGCCGCGTGTGATAAAAAATGTGATTTTAGGTAAGTTTGAATATCCGTTTATCAAATTAGTATATTTTTCTCGTGTTAATACTTTGTTACATGCCTGACGATTACTAACGCATTTGCAGAATTTGAATTTTAATCGTGAATAAAAATTGACTCCAATCAAATATCATGTGAAGTGATCAAAGTTGAGTTTTTCTATATCTGCTATAATCGGTTAAGCCCTTTGTGAAAATAAGAATTGTGTTTTAAATACAATTATAAGCATTTTTAATTTTCAATTTGGCTCAAGGTGACGATTACTAGTGCATTTACCTTACTTCATGTAATGAAGATTTTTAAATGATTATTTTTGCATGTTTTTTCAAATTGCGTGACCCCGTAAAAGAAAATGAATTTTCAACAACTGGAAAATATGGCTAAAGGTCCAAAAAAATCGTGTCAGAAATTGACTGAATGTCCCCAAGGTATGTACATGCATATAATTTTATAGATTATAAGTTTCTAAATAAAGTATTATCAATTAAACCTTACCTTTTTGTGCAATTTTCCTAAAATAGGAATTATCAAAAGATTACAAACTATACTTAACAAATTTATAACATCCCAACAAAGTTACATTTGTTCATCTAATCTATAGCAAAAACTATGACAATACAATTCTTGATATACTTTTATACACAGAACTAATAGACGCTGCAAAAAATGGACAGTTTACACCGGTACGAGAATTTCAGTGTTTTTTCAAGTGCATTTTCGACAAGATGAAAGTGGTAATTATTGTATAATCTTTTAATTATTTTTTAAATCGCATGAGAATTCTTGCATTTATTTGTCTAAAAAACATTTTTATGGAAACATTTATCTCGAAAGTTGACTAAAACATTTTCATACTATAACTGGAACATGTAGAAATTGAATTTTCTGTAAGATTAAACCTTTTACACTTAATCCTACGGAATACTCCATAATATTGACACTGAATTAATGCAAAATCCTTGAGCTTTTTATTTTATTACATTATATTAATATACATTCACCTGACAACAAATTTTTTTTCATAGATGAAGAATGATAAAATTTCCTGGGCAGCTATGCAGCAACAAATGGACATCTTGTTAAATCCGGAATTAGCAGAAAGATATGCTGTTGCGACAGGAGCATGCCAATCGAAAGGTATCATAATTTATAAATAATTCTTATTCATCAATTAAGCATATAATATTAGGTCAATAATAATTGCTGTATTTCCCACATTTTTTAGTAATAAGTGAAGATGTGTGTGAAGCTCCGTACCAATTCGCGATGTGTTTGTGGGAACAGGATAGTTCGGTATGTCCAATTTTTATAAATACAAATATATAACACAGCCTCACAAAAATGAAGGATGTCCTGCGGTCCAGACTTGTAAATTCTTACGTATTTTGAGTCGCTGAATCTGAATCCGAAGTCGGAGTTAAGATTTTAGCTCTTTTTTCTTCCTAATCCAAGAAACACAAGGAAACAAGAGCTAACCATAGGATTCCGACTTCGGATTCAGACTCAGCAACCCAAAATACGTAAGAATTGACTACTTGAATATAAGAGAATAATTAAACATTATTTTTGCAGCTTTATTTCTTGGGATGAAGTTGCAATAAAGCCGAAGATTCCAGTAACTACATGAGCAGACATAGTTAATAAAAATTAAGTAATGAATGTATTCAAGGAGATCTGGTGATAATAGACATACCATCCACAACAGTTTATCTAAACTAATCTAATTAAGACAAACCCAAACATTTTCTAAAACTAAAAATGGCAAACTGATTGCACAGATATCCATGAATAATCAAGACCCAATTTTTTTGATAAGTTACATTTAATCTATGTTATATATTACACAACACATAAATAAATATAAAGTGTGATTGGCTCATAGGTTTTCTTATTCATTTTTGCAAAGTCACCTCTGATTTCAGGTTTAGCTAAAATTACAATTACGTACAATACAATAATTGCATGTTCTCAATACATAATTGTCGAGAGCAAAGTGGTATTTGAAACTTAGGCTTGCCAACTGGTAATGTAGGTACGTAAATTATTGACCGGTTTTCGAAACTAAGTTTTAAATAAAACAAAATTTTTTATGTTACCCCTGAAAAGTATTGCTTGATAACTATAACAATATATTATTATTATTTCCTTGTGTAGAGTTTTATTTTATCGCACTTAAAAACAAGAGGATTTTGATTTGGAACGTTTGTCCCTCATTTTTTCCTAGAACGTGTGTGACGATATAATGAGTTTTTCACCTAAATAATAATTTGCATCTTTAAAAACTGTGACCTGATTATAGATGAACTATCTTGAATTTTGGAATACTAACTTTCATAGCAATGGGATCATCTATGCAGATTCTGAGAAACGATCGATGATTTTTATCAAAAAATGGTTTCGAAAAATGTATTTATTTTTGTATGATTCTGATGTTTCCGAACTCGAAACTGAATCACATGTTAACGACATTTTGAGTTTTGTGACTGGCAATTAATAAACAGAGAAAAGAATCTTGAATTAAAGACAATTTTTTTAATTCAAAGAAATAATCGTACTGAATACGTCCTATATAACCTTTCTTCAATACAAAGATATGGGTTTATCTAACTCAAAAGTATAGTAAAGTGTGATTTCAAATTAGGAAAATATTTCATTCAAACATATCCTAAGATGAGATATATTATTCAGAAGCATGCAACAAAGTGAAAAACATATTATTAGATCCAAGGAATAAAGTCCTTGATTTAAAGAATGAAGAACATTATTTTCAAAATAACGTAATTTATAAAAATAAACGCAGTTAAAAATTAAATAAACATTCCATTAACCTAGAAAAATACAATCATATTGTTTAAAAAATTTGAATATTCTTTGACTCGAGGCATGACTTTTTTGCCTCTAAACATTACTTACGCCACAGAATTAAACAAATACATGGTTCAAACAAAAAATAAACTAATAAAATTAATGGTCTCAGTTAAAAAAATCTTAATTATATAAACTATTAAAATACAGAAAAAGAACACAATTGCAATATTATTATTTTCAGATCAAGAAAGGTCAAATTTCACCCGATTTGTTGATATCTCAAACTACAGCATTAATAGTAGAAAGTGTTGCAAATTAGATGGTTGGCACAATAAATTCCTGTACACGTATCAGTATGTATAAATACCTATGAATATATTTGTTTGAAAATTGATTTTAACATGAATTATTTACTGTTATTAAGTTTTTTTCAAATATGGGTAGGTGAAATTACCCCCGAACAATAGTGAAAAAAATAATTAAGAATAAATAATTATCTATAAAACTGATAAAAAGCTTTCTTTCTCCAGCCAAGCAAGATGACGTATATAAAGCTGCATATGAATTAATACCCTAAATGCCCTTGGAATTATGAAAGTAAGGAAATTATTTTTTTATAAGTTAAATTCATAACATATTCTTATTTAGCAATCTTTTTCAAAACCCAGGGTGTATGCAAAAAGTGTAATCCAATATTCAAAAAATTGTATGCTCTGTCAACAAGATGGGGGTTTTTCAACCAATAAGCAATTTTTAAATAGATTTTACACATTTTATGTTTTTTTTCGCTGTGTTGGTTTCCTTGAAGACGTATGATCAGAAGAAATTTGTAATTTAAATTTCATAAAGAATAACAATGCTTTTCTATTACTGTACTTTTATACTTTTATAAAATAACACTGAAACTGTATTTCGGATAATACTAGAATACCAAACTAGTATTTATGTCTTAAACCAGTTATTACAATTTTTAAATTCTGCTTCTCAAGTTTGGACCAATATCTGCCTCAAAATAAAGCGATGCGATTTTAGTTGCGTTACATTATACTTTCACAATCAGCAGTAAATATATTTGTTAGTCGTGGATAAGTTTAATGTTGTTTCAACACTATTTCGCATATTAGAATAGAAAAAGAATGATCTTCATAACTCAAATTTATATAATGTTTAAGACACTTTAAAATGCATTACCAGTTAGAGAAATATTCATTTGTCTCAAAATGAATCTTTTTGTGAAAGAAAATTATTCTTATGTGACAAACTTCACCTAATCTTCCAGACAAATAATTCTGTTTGTATAAATAAGATATGTACGCCATTCAAAACGAAACAGACAAGAGGATGATGCTTTTGCTCCCAGAGGATGATGCTTTTGTTTCCAGAGGAGTTTTTCTTTGAGTGGCTTTGAGACAATGTAATGTTTGTATGTTTTTTTTTTAATTAAAATTTTTTAATCTTACATTAAAAAAAAAAGTAAATTCCGATGTTATTTTCAAATAGATCCTAATTTGTTAAGGTCTAATTATAATATATAAATTAGGTGATTTGATTTGACAGTCAGCACGTATAATTCTTTTAAATTATGCATAAATAAGTTTGTTTTCATTTCTAACCTTTTTACCAGAAGCGCTTATTCGGGAATGGACTAACAGGAAAATGGGTTGACAGGAACAGTTACATGTTAATACAGTTAAGCCTTGCCATGGCGTAAATTACGTTTTTTTCAATTTTCTTTTAATTATATAAAAAATTTAGCAATTTTTTGTGAAATAATGTTCTGTTCTACTGTCCCATATAATTCTCTTCAGCCAGACCAGATTTGCATTTTGAGTTTTGTGACTAAAACTAAACCTTGACAAATCGTCGACAAATCATCACCTGGAGACTTATTTTCCATAAGCAATTGGAGAATTTTAAAAACTCGTTTCTCCACTAGTACTTCATTGTAATGCCATGCACAGTCCTTACCTGGAACAAAAGAATATATATAAAAATTAGTAAGAAGTCTGATTAAAAAAAACATCAAGAAATTATATTTTTATAAATTGTTTGCATCCAAGTTTTGTAAAATTATAAAAATTTAAAACTAATTTTTCCTAACAATTCCACTAATTTTTATTTCAATTAGACCTATTTATTCTTAATAATTTTAGATTATATTATCAACTGTATGTGAAATTCATTACAAATTTCGAGCCTCTGTCAAAATTATGCTGCAAATCCATATTTTAAAGATTTTTCAATTATCATTGACTTACAATTTTTTTAGAATACACAAAGAAAACATTTATACAAAGTACACTTTTAAACTTCTACTAAACCACTTTAACTTTTTAAACCTACGTATATGAGTAAAAAAATAATTTAAACCAGAATTAGTGTAAAAAAAAGTATTTTAGGTCGAGCAACTTTCACACTCCATAAATTTTACATCCTAGCACATATATCTATTGAAACTCATAACAATTATTAAACTACGTAGAAATTTATTTGGCTTTAATTGCTTAATCCGAAATTAAAATCTATTTAAAAACTGCCGATATACAACAATTGAATATACTCAACTAATGATATGTTATTGTTTCTATTTTGTCCCATATAATATACTAATGCAAAAAAAAATTATTTAAAAAAACGTATGGCCAACAGTACACTTGATTTCTGGATAACTGCGTCATTACGTGAGCCAATTAATGTTAACAAACATTAAGCATTATCAACCTAGTAATTGCACATTCCTAATTCCAGGTTTGTAAACCAATGTTAATCTGCTTCGAAAACGTATAAAAGAAGTTTCCATACAGTTGGCGCAGGATTTCACCAGAATAAATTGAATACGGAAGGAATACAAAAATTGTCAAAATGAGAGTTTTGCTGGTCATTTCTTTGTTTTTTGCACTAGCCAGTATACGAAGCATCGAAGGAGTAAGTACTTTTATTCATTAAATTAAGTGCTCGAATAATAATTTTAATAATTTTGTATTAAATTATATTGTCTTAGGAAGTATAGCAATCTGTGTTGACGATTATTAAGACAGCAACCATTCACAGTATTAACATTTTTTTTGAATGGGGTAAATGATTCCAGAAAAGAAATTTCAAACTTGTTTTATTACAAGGTAATTTAGCACTATTTTCAATTTATAAATATATAAAGGCTTTCATTTCGGTAATTTTGTGATTTCCTCAAACTAAGAGTGACTTAAATTGCATCTTCGGAAGCTCTTACCCCACGTTTTGATCTTTAACCAATTATTATCGTCTTAAGCTTTCAGAACTGCAGGTACATTCATTTTCGGTGTACTTCAACGCTTTTAGGTTATTTCAAGAGTTGCAGTACAGAACTAGATAGCAACATTTTTGCCGAACATGAACCTTTTGCACACAAAATTCTTAAAATACGTGGAGATCTGATGAAAACTGACGAAGTCAAATTTTTTCATAGGACTAATACCTTTTCATTAGGATCAGAATGTAAAAATCAAATACATGTTCTTCTTTTTTTTAAATTTTCAAACCTTTTACCCCTTTTTTTTTCTTTTTCTGGTCATATTCCTCTTCATAAAAGTTTTTAAATATAATAAACTAATAAAATACTTTTTTTTTAAAAGTAAAATCTCTTGAATAAAACTATTTGACACTTTTTTCAGCATCAAAGTACCTTTATTTTCTACACAAAGTATCTTTATTTTCTACAAAAAGCCACTTTTATACGGTCTTTTGCAAGTTTTTATTATTTTTTAAAATTGAAAAATAGATTTTTAGTCAGTATCCAAAGACGATTTTCAAAACCCATGAAATTTGAACCTCCAAATTCTTGAATGATTTACTCCGAATTGGTTAAGTTTTTCTAATCACACTAATTTTCTCCAAATTTAGCAACTCAGTATCTCGAAAGTAAGTTTTTATTTTTAGTTTAAAACTTGCACTTTTTATCGTGATCCGCAACCAAGACTGTTCTAATTTTAGGTTTATGTAATTTTGAGATTGTAAACTTACACATTCTATTTATCAGAACTGGATCATTTTTTTAATTATACTTTTCGACCTCAATTCAGAAACATTTCAGCTCGGGAGTAAAATTTTGTTTTATCTTTAAATGGTGATTTCGATTTTACAGAATGTTATTTCGCTCTCCTGAAAAATTCCGACTTTGTTGGTTATCTAGTTCTGTACTGCAACCCTTGATTTCTTATTACATTTAAACCTAAGAAAATGTTTAATCATTATAGAGACATTGGTCATTTAAAAAAATTGATTGAAAACAGTGCTTTAATATTTTTTATAGATATTTCCCTACAGAATGATAAAAACCCATTCAAATATGGATCATTCTACACATATTTGTATAGTTTTCAAGGCAATATTATATTGAAAAGTTTAGAAATTGTTGTACCCAAACTTTTAGTGGAGAGTGTATAATTTAAATTTTCTTTTATATGGATGTTTCCGGTTTATTCTGCGACTTTATAAAAGAAAATGAGTATGGAGGCATTAAAAAAAACTACGAAAGGCTTTAAAAATGGATGTATAAAGGCGACTGGTGTCGCAGAAGGTAAATAAATACGTTCATGCTTGCGCTTAATTATCACAATAACATAATTAATTTTTCAATGATTTTTTTTACGAACAGAACTAGTAGCTGGAACAAGCCGGGGAGAATTTCCACCGGATCCGAATTTGATGTGCTACTTGAATTGTGTATGTCAAAAAATGAAGTTGGTAAGTAATGAAAATATTCTTGTCAAAAAATTAATTTATTTTCTCAATTTACTTACCAAAATTTAGATATAACTAAGAAGATTATGAATCAAAGTAGTATATCTCAACAGCATAGATATTTTGTTTCTTTATTTTTCAAATGAATGCTTTTTAATTTTACTCAGTTGAAAAAAATCATAATTGTGTAAATTATCATCATCGATATTTCAAATACCAGATTATTGATCTTAGTTATTGTCTTTTGATTTGTCTAGAAATCAAATTAAATAAAAGTTCTTTTTGAGTAAAATCAAATACTAAGTACATTGAGAAACCTACATCTTTTTATAATTGTATTCTTGATTAAACTTTATTTAACACATTTTTATATTTGTACAGAAAAATATTATAATTTGCAATATCATTACTTTCAGGTCAAGAACGGTAAACTTTCAGCCGATGTGGCGATCGCTCAAGCTCATGCTCTAGTAGAAGAAAGTTTTGCAACTCAGATGATTGGCGCGATAAACGCCTGTGCTCATACAAGTATGTACTCTCTGAATATCTTTGTTGAAAAATAAGTTGTGACATTACTTATTTATTTTTATTACTTCAATTTTTTATTTTCCAATATACAAAACCCGTGAAAATTGTGTGTCCACTTACGAAAATCGGACTAAAAACAGGCTTCTCTTAGAAAAGTGACTTACTCTGCAAAACTTAAGTTAAAAAGATGTTTCAAAAATGGTTGGAAAGCTTATTAAATTCCACGTCAATTAAACCCTATTTGAAGTATTCAGAAAAAAGTGGTGTTGCGATATATCTGCAAATTTTGCAATCATTGTTGTTGAAAACCTGATTGTCTTTTCATTCCTTCCAGTTTTTTTATATCTCAAATCTAAAATTTTGAAAATAATAAATCTACAAATAATCCGTTTTTATGAGAGAAATCGTAGAAACCCTTTTGCGAATTAGGAAACCTTTGTGCCTTTCAAATACGAACAATGTACGTTTTTCGGGTTGTCAGCGTTTTTTTTACCGTTTTGCGATTTTTAATAAAACAATCCTTAGATTTTAAACCTTTATAATTTTGTAATCATATTAGAAAACGTTAGAGTATTACACAACAAATTAGTATTCTATAACTAAAATCATTACAATATGCACAAGATTAAGAAGCTGTTAACAATTTCGGATTTTGTTAGTGTTTTTCGTCAAAATTTAGTATTGTCAATTAAAAAATTAGATTTCAAAGAAGATTCAAAACTACTAACAATTTTATGTTATTTTAGCGTTTTAAACCAAAATTTGGTATTGTAGAACAAAAATCATTATAGCTCGAACAAGATTTGCAATTTTTTAAACAAATTTAGTTTTACTTCAGCGTTTTACACCAGAAAATTGGTATTTTAAAACAAAAATCATTATAATTTGAACAAGACTTAGAATCTCTTAGCAACTTGGAATCAGTTCAGTTTTTTCGTAGGAATTTGGTGTTTTGAATACTAAATATTAAATTTCCAAGAAGATTCACGATTTTTAACGATTTTAAGTTATGTTAGTGTTTTACACCAAAAATTGGCATTTTAAAACATAAATAATTGTAAGTTGACCAAGATTTGAAATCTTTTAACAATTTTGAATTGTTTTAGTGCATTTCATCGCAAATCGGTATTTTCTAAAAAAAATTGTAATATAAAATCATAAGGTTTCAAAAAAGATTTAAAATTTGTAAAAGTTTTAGGTTTCGATAGTTTTTTTCAAAGAATTTTAGCATTTAAAAAAAAATAATCATCGCGATTCACAATATTCAACAATTATAGATTATCAATGTTTTATGTTAGTTCTTTTCCCTGAAAATTAATATTTTTTGAAAAGAATTTTAATAAAATGCCAAAATCTCCTCTTTCAAATGAGACAAAGAACATAATAAAATATTTTCACATCTTGGGCACGCCCCCATATTTTTGATGATAATTTGCGAACAATTAAATATTTTACACTTATACAATTTTATCACTTACACAATTTTGACCCGTAGTGTATTTAGAATTTAATAGAATTGGAAATATATAACAATATTAGAAAAATGTGTGTCAAAAATAAATAATTGTCAGTAAAACTGATAAAAACTTTTATTTTTCCAGCTGAGCAAGAAGACCTATGTAAAATTGCATTTGATTACTCTAAATGCTACTGGGATTATAACAGTAATGTAAGTATTTTTTGTAAGTTAAATTCATGACGAATTTTTATTTAGCAATTCTTTCGAAATTCAGGGCCTAAAATTCTCTCTAGTCTGATACAATGTAAGCAGACATTCCATACAATATAGGCTCTTTCAATAATATTAGTCTTTCTCAAACCAATAAGAAATTTTCTATAGATTTTACCACGTTTCATATTTTTATTTTCAGCTGTGGTTCTTCCCTTGAAGACGTATGATCAGAAGAAATTTGGAATTTCATGATGCATAGTACTGCTCTTCGATAACTGGACTTTCAAAATTTTGCAATATAACACTGCAACTGTGTTTCGGATAAAACTAGAATGATCAAACAGAACTATTATTGTATTAAATCAGGCACTAAAAATTAAAATAAAACAATTCTGCGTCTCAATTTTAGCTCAATATCTGGCTCAAAATAAAGCGACATTATAATTACGTTAAACTGTACTTTCATCATTGCCAGTAAATATGTGAATGTTAAAATATATGGTATTTGTGCATAAGATTAATTTTAGTTTGACACTATTTTGCATATTATAATAGAAAAAGAATTAGTTCCAGGACTGAAATTATATAGAATAATTAAGACACTTTAAAATTAATTGCTGCAAGACAATGTAATTGTTGAATGTCATTTTTTAAGTAACATTTTTAAATAAATTGACAAATTAAAAATGCTTTTTCTCTCTCTTCCTATTCCTCTCAATTCCCCTCAAGGTGTTAAGAAAAATATATTGCGATGTTATTTTTAAATTGATCCTTTTTTTCTGAGGGTTAATTATAATAAATAAATTAGATTAAATGATTTGGCAGTCGGCACATATAATGCTTTTCAATTACGCATGAATATACGGAATCATGGAGAGAAGTTAGGAAACGGTCCTCGAGATTACTTTTCAAAAACTTTTATAAAGGAAATAATGAATTTCATCAACAGGATTTGAACAGAAACCGTTGTATATGAGTATAGTTAAGCCTTGCCACAGCGTAAATTACTTTTCTGAATAATTTACTATAAATTATATGCAGAAATCAGCATTTTTTGTAAACTGATTTGGTTACCAGTGCCCCATATAATTTACTGATACAACACCAGATTTCAATTTATCTCAACTTTTTATCGTTTTTGTTTTCAAATTGAATAATTTTTGGTAGATTCGTTCAAGAGTTTACAATTTTATTGCAATGTCGAAATTTTGAAAGTTGAATAACCTAAAAAATAACCAAGGAAGCATTAAAAATAGACAAAAAAAATGGAATTAGAAAAGCCAAAATAATCGCACAAATCATCTTCACAAGACTCTAAACTATATGATCATAAACCTCACAATAATTAACTGTGGAGTAAGCGAATAAAACATGACAAAACAATTTTTTGCAACAAAAAAAATGAGATATGCATGGTTTTAGAATTTACAGGACTTGAGGAATATTACTATTGGCCCTTGGTTCGCGAAAAAAATACAGCAGTACCCAAAATAGTATAGATAATTCAGTTTTTCTTCTTGATTCTGACAGTTCTTTTCGTTCACTTTCGAAATCCGCCAAAAAATCGAATGAAAAATTAAAATTGACAAAATGGCGACAGTTTTTCTGAAAATCTTTAATTTAATTTTCTCAAAAAGGCCATCGTTTTATTTATTACATTCTCATCACAGTGAGAAGGTATTGATTCTATGTTAAAAACGTCTTTCGTGGATTCCATCAAATGTCGACGTTTTGAGGCCCCCTGAATCAGAAAAAATAGTTTTTACGTCGGTGTCTGCCTGTCTGTCTGTCGTCGTTGGCGTTGTCGTCGTTTGTATACCGGATAACTTTTTGCGGTCAAACTCTGCAAGGTACAGAAAAAAATGAATCAACAAAAATTGTTACCCCAAAAAGGAGCTAAAAACATTTATGAATAATTTTTTTATAGGATGCGTAGTTTCTGTTTTATTCGTAAAAAACGACATGAAAAGTTAAATTTTCGGACAAACGACGCATGCTATGAAAAATATGAATAGACAAAAGTTGCTCCTCCGAAAAAGATTGAAAAATCATCCAAATTTGTCATCAATAATATTTTAATATGACGCGTAGTTTTTGTTTTAATCGTAAAAGATAACATTCAAAGTAAAAAAAAAAAATGATTTTTTGAAAAGCGACACAAGGTACGAAAAAAATTAATGAACAAAAGTTATTCACCCAAAAGGGATTTTTTGTTATCAGTAATTTTTAGCTAGTACATTTGATTTCATACCGATTTCAATCGCTAAAACCCCTTGATTGGTGAGTTGCCCCTCGCTGTTAAGAAACATGAATTATAATTTTATAACTTAATGTCACTATTTTATTAATCGATGTAACTATTCACGTTGTTGAAAGAACACGGAAAAAATGTATAGTTCAAACAGAACAATACTGAAAAATCAAATCAACAAAACTGAAATATCGTTGAAAGAAATTAATTTTTATTTTTGAAACAGTAAATTGTATCATGTTTGAATTAACTATGAGACTTGTGAGTTTCAAATGTCATACAAAATTAAAACGTCGCCTGAAATTTTTTGGATATTGTAGTAAGAAATGCATAGAAATTATATAAGTTCGCATCCAAGTTTCGGAAAAATATAAAAACTTAAAAACAAGTTTTCTTAGTAATTTCACTAATTTTCATTTCAATCAGGTCTATTTGATATTTATAATTTCAAATTATATTATAAACTGTATTTTAAATCTATTACAAATTTGAAACCACCGTCAAAATCATGCTGCAAAGCCCTATTTAAGAGTAGATTTAGCCATTATCATTCGTTTGTGCTTTTTTCACAATATACAAAGAAACCATTTATAGAAAGTACATTTTTGAACCTTCTGTGAACTATTTTGACTTGTTAAACCTGCCCATATAAGTAAAAAAATAATTTAAACACAAATTAGTGTAAAAAAAGAAGTTTAGATCGAACAACTTTCCAACATCATAAATTGTAGATCCTAGCACCTATATCTATTGAAACTGATAAAAAATTCACATTATTTAGAACTCTATTTTGTTTATTTTTCGCAGTCCAAAACTAAAATTTATTTGAAAATTGGCCATATACAATAATTGCATGTACTAAACTAATTATCTATTATTACTGCTATATTGTCCTATATAATTTACTGACATGTAACACTAAATTTGCATTTTGAACTTTTTGACTAATAGGACATTTGATTTCTGAATAACTGCTTCATTATGTGAGGCAATTACTTTTAACGAACATTCATTAATTATCAACATGGTGATTTCAAATTCATAATTTCAGGCTTATAAACTAATATTCATCTGCTTGGAAAAGGTATAAAAGAAGATTCCACATAGTTCGCGCAGGATTTTACCAGAATAAACTGAGTCCGGATGGAATACAAAATTGTCAAAATGAGAGTCCTGCTGGTAATTTCTTTGTTTTTTACACTGGCCAGTATACGAAGCATCGAAGGCGTAAGTACTTTTATTCTTTAAATTAACTGCTCGAATTAAATCTACTATTTAATCATTTTAATAAATGTTTATTAAAACAGGACAAAGGAATTAAATGTGGATTAGGGATCCCAATGTGAATCTTTTTTCATATTTTAATTAGTTTGCCTTGTGACAGATTTTTAATACAATAACATTTTTTTAAATTATATTGTCTAACGACGTATAAAAATCATCTATAAAAAACAGTTTGCTTCTCATAAATGGTAGAATCTCGAATTATTCAATTTTACTAGCGATTATTGAGACAGCAATCGTTCAGCGCAGAATGCCGATCCTTAACAGTACGCCAAATTCGGTCTTGACTGTTTAAAATGAGATGCAACAAAACGATAATTAATTTATATTGAGAATTTTTTTTTTCGATTCGAAATTTTTATTAATTTACATTGGGTAAAACACACTTTGAGTGGTGTAAGTGGGTGACGGACAAGTTTGCACGTAGCAACTTTGCACGCGCCCAACTGTGCACGTCGATGGCCGGACGGACAACTGTGCACGTTCATCTGTGCACGTTCATCTGTGCACGTCCAAGTCAACAGATGGGCTTCTGTGGACTTGGACGTGCACAGGTGACCAATTCGTAACTGTGCACGTGCACAAATGCCACTTTCCTAACTGTGCACGTGCACATATATCACTTGCCCAACTGTGCACGTGCACAATTGTCACTTTCTCAACTGTGCACGTGCACAGATGTCCCTTTCCCAACTGTGCACGTACACAGATTTCCCTTGCCCAACTGTGCACGTGCACATATGTCACTTTCCCAACTGTGCACGTTTATGTCCTTACGCGAGGGTTTATACGAGGGTGGTCCTTCATATCTACGTATAATAAATTGTAAAAAGTGAAAATTATTCAAACCTGGTGAAATGGAGCATACTAACATTTCAAAAGTTATTTTATAAATATTTTAAATATTATGTT
>JAABKJ010002494.1:0-27931 GCA_011634705.1 Andricus grossulariae | reverse complement strand
TGACAGCTGCACTGTTATAGGTCTGTATTAGAAAATAATATGAGTTGCTGGCAACCAGAAGAGAGCACTGTTTTTCTGCTATTTGAAAACTCGTAAAATACTATAAAATGAGAAAAACATTGTTGTGGATGAAAAATACAGCAAATATATCAAAAGCGACTTAAAACCGCAGTATATATGAAATTCAGCGTCATGTAGTCTACCAGTCTAGTATTTGGGAGTTTTCTTACTGAAGAATTTAATTTTTACTGAGACAATATACACGGGTAAGTCGGAAAAATGATATACTTATTTCTGTAATAAAATTATTAAAAGGTACGTAGATATAAATCATTTTTCTAGTCGCCGTTTGTAGAGTTAGCTACGGTAGAGGTTACAATTGAGAATTGCGTCATTTTAACGTTAAATACTTAAAATGTTCCGTAACATTTTTGAAAAATATGTGTAAGATATGTTTTCGGTTAATAATACCCTAACTTAATGATACTCCTACTTATAAATAACATATAATAAGTCATTTAATTAAGTGGCCCAAAATGTTTGTAAAATATTTATACCGACTTACTTTCATGTAATGAATTAGCAAATTTTAAATATTGACGTGAAAAAGACAACTATGCCCATCTCGCCCCACCCTAACCTATAATATATACACCTTTGACTGTATTTTCCAGTAAAAATTAAAAACAGTAGAGACCTTCACATATAAATTATTCTACTATGAAAACTCATTCAAAATGTTATACCAAACTCGTAAAAAGATTTCATTGATATATTACAAAATATTTTTTCATAATTTTGTTTTGATGTCTAAAATAAAATTATGCTGTTGACGGATATAAACAGTAAATTCTGAATTTTATAAATAAAATAAATGGTATGTTGATAACATCAATAATCTTCGTGAGAAGAATACTTAGGTCCAAAAAGCTTTTGAGTTATTGAACGTATTTTCAAGAAGCTATGGGTGCACTTCCGAAAAGCGCTTACCTCTGAATAATTTCCTGATACCTTATGTCTTCATCTTCATGCATTTTGACGCTCTGATTACGAAAATGACCATGAAAATACACGTAAATGTCGCTTTTGAATTCAAAATTTGATAAAACTATAGCAATTTAATGCTTTCCATGTTATTCGAGTAAATGATAAAATTTTATAAAAAGCTTAGAAAAAGTTGTAGTTCATTCAAAAATACAAGTTTTATGCGATATAAAACTTTTCTTACAAAAAAATTATTTTTCAAGGAAAGAAGAATAATGTTGATGAAAAGTGTACAATTGCTTGAAATGGAACATGCGCAACTCCTGCGATTAGTCACAGAAATAATTTGAGTTACACCGTTACCACTCTCCAGTATCCCGTAAAGAGCGGAAAGGCAGCTCTGTAACTGATCACAGAAAAAACTTACGTCACAGACCTAACTCTTTCCAATGGCTCGTGGCGGGAGGCACCCCTATGCATGATCACAACAATAACTTAGGTCACACCACTACCCCTTTCTAATGTCTCATAAGGGACTGATCACAGATATAATTTAAGTCACACGGCTAACCATTAAATTGTCCATCGTTCGAGGTATCCGAAAAGAGAGACTTACAGTGCTGATATATTTCAGTTTTGCTCGAAAACTAATAACCTTACATAAAAATTGCATACAACATGAAAGATATATTTGTTTATTTTGTACGACTTTAGTTCGAAATCTTTTTTAATCAGACCAAGGGTTTTTTAAATAGAAGCGAAAAACTGATTTAAAAGATTTGGGGACGGAGGGTTGACCTTACAAATTAAAATTGTCGGCGATTTTCACTGCCATGTCAGTAATCAGCGCGTCAAGATAAATGGATATAGGGAGTTTCACGTTATTAGAGGTACGCGCTTTTCCTATCATTTTCCGAAGTTTACAAATTATATAACTGATGAGGAAGTGAGGATGCATTCAGTGTTTCGAAACATTTCAAGTGGGATTGATGAAAATTAATTAGGAGACCTTTTGTTCTGGATTTGGAGGATGGTGATTGTTTTAATTTGATTCAGCGCTTACCCAACAGTTACGTCGAAAATGTTGCTACCCACGGAACTGGATACAGCCATGTCGCCGAAACCCTTCCGTGCTACAATAACACTGGTAATGAGGTCGGGGATGCTGGTTCCGGCAGCGAGGAACGTGAGACCCATCACTTCCGGTGGGATTTGAACGGTTTCGCCGGCGATATTCGCCCACCAAACCATCAGGTACGAGTATGCTGCTATCCAGACGATGGAGCCGATGAACGTTACCGCAAAAAATTTTTTGCCTGAAAGGAAATTCACAAAAAATTAGGCTTTTCTTTTTAATATATTGTCATGTCGAGAACTATAAAATACCCTTAATTTAGAGAAACATTAAAAATCATTTTTAAACAATTTTTTCCACATACACAGTACATTCTGATGGTATCAACATAACTGCAATTCTGTTTAATCTTCTATTAAAGGTTATGCAATACTTCCCCAATTTCTGCTGTAACAACATTTTTTTCACAACAACTAACATCAACAAGAATTCAGATATCTATTTGAACACTTTGGAAATTAAATGAAAGGCACTGTGGTACGCTTATATGGTCCTAAGTTTTTTGAATTACAAACAAAAAATTCTTTTTAGCATTTTTGTGTGTTTTCAGATATTTAGAATCATGCAGATGTTGTTAAACGTTTATAGATGTTTATTTCCCAAAATTTCAATCAGGTGAGTATTACATGCACATTCGTTATTTCGATATGGTTTATACTGACATTTTTAAAATGATTTTATGATATACTATTATATTGAAGAGAATAACCAAAAGATTTACTTTGAACCAGGATTACGTATCGGGAAAAATGTAACTGAAACGTCATTTCGAGTGGGGTTTAGAGTGGAATATCCTATAATTTGAAAAATTAATTTTTATCAAGTGTCAGCAAACTCACCTGCAGTCTCACTTTGAAACAATTTTTTTATTTTTTAAGAGAGTAGTATAAAATCAATAAATATAAAGTAAAATTTGTTAACCACATGATTGCAGGCACCTTTAAATTACGCGATTGACTATCAGAGGTTTCAAACATTTTCCAGAAACAATAACTGAATTTAAAAGTAGCTATATTTTAAAAACTGCTTTTTCATGAGTTTTCCTCAAATTTTAATCTGTAGCTGTCCACCATTTTCTAGCGTCCCTCTTTCGCCCGCGTCGGTACCCATACTATATTGGCTGTAAAAGCACTTTTAAATCCTTATTTTTTAACTTTCTTATAGTGAAATAAATTTGCCAGAATCTCATAAATTAAAAGTAAACTTTTGAAAGTTTCATTATGAAAAGAATAGTGACAAATAATATCAGAAAATTTTTTTTTTTGCAAAAGTTACTTTTCGTGCATTTTTAACGATAAGTTAATTGCATAGAATTCAAAAGAATGTAAGTGATTTGTGAGTAAGAAATTGGCATCCACAAGGATATATAATTGGTTTGAATGTCTGCTTGAAAAAGTATATTTATTTTGTAGATTGAAGTTGAGGAAACTATGAAAGAAAAATATTGTAGAAAATCATCTTGTTTATGCAAGAGAAATAAATTTCGGTACTTATTTAATATGGTTTTTCTTGAAAATTAGTGTATTCACATGGCGCATTTGATGGGTACACGCTTCGCTAATTCGCTTTTCGTTTCTGAGTAGTGCGTTTCGGAAAAGTATTATGGGCACCTGTGGATCCGGAACATACGACAACTTTCAAAAATTGAATGAGAATTTAGTAATTTTCGAAAGCGAATCAACAAAGGGCGTATACCTTTTAAATTCAGTTACCTAAACTTGAAATTCATTCTCTAGTGATGTAATTTTATTTTTCAGTTTTGTTAAATTCTACAAGTTTCATAAATTTATTTATTTTGGGAATAAAATTTATTTGAAATGAAGTTGAAGCAACTTTATATAACTGACATTCCTCAATTTCTATAACAACATCCATTTTTTGAGTGCAAACAATTACTAAAATTTACTGCGCCTTAAAATACTGATTTGCCTAAAATTGAGCACAATTTTTGTGGATATAAGCAAACTTGGTATAAATTTAAGAGCCCATTATCTAAATTTCAGAATTCAGTCTTGGATTCAGACAAATTTCACTGAATTCATTGGTAGCAAGTTAAGGGTGGAACAATTTAAGTATTTGTTTAAATGCTTTGAATTGTTACACCTTAACATTTTTTTAACTTCAATTTAGCAATATTGGTTTGGATTCAATCAAATTTTGTTGGAATCTAAGCAATACTTGTCTTAATTTTTGTCATTTCTGGAATTCAGATAATTGCGTTCCAAAGTTTTAGTAGTTTGACTTAAATGCAGATATATTTTCCTGACTGGCACATTTTTACTGTGTTCGATGGACTTCACGTGGTATTCCACGTGAAGAATGTTTCAAATACCACCTGGATTTCACGTGTATTTCTACGTGACTTTTCACGTGTATTTCCACGTGGATAAATTCCTATAACTTCAACAGAGATTTTATCAATAAAATCTTTTTAGATCAAAGATCTGTTCATAAAAGTACAATATTAAAATATTAAAAATATTCAAATATTAAATTATTTTAATGAAAATGATGTGAAAAATATATAGTCCAGTCATCACGGTTTTTATCAATCACATAAGTTCCCCATGATTTTTTTTTGCTTAACCCCATCATTTTAGCGCTAAAAAAAGGTTTGGTTGCGGCCTGTTCCGCACACAGAAAAAGATTTGGTTGAATGAACAAAATTTTGGTTGAATCAACCCTAGAATATGGTTGTTATATGGACAAAAAAATGTTTGGTTGACCCAAGATAATTTTTTGGATAGTAAAGCTTGGTTGATTATACCATATATTTTGGTTGACTCAAGCAAATTTTTTAGTTGATCCAAGTAAAACTTTTGCTTAATTTAAGGAAGTATTTTTCTCCATCCAAGGGAATATTTTAGTTATTTGAAGTAAGCATTTTTGTTGGTCTAAGAAAATATTTTGGTTCCTTTAACCAAAACATGTAGTTCATCTAACAATTAAGGACCCAGCACAATTTACATTGTAAATGGCTTACCATGGAATTGTGTCATCTTGTGTGAATTATTTAGTAGTTTATTTATTTGCTAAATGTCACAAAACGAGACAAATTTTCCCATTTTACCATTTTTACCATTTTATAATATATAATATAATATGAATTGTGCATGATCCTTTGTTTATTTGATTCACAACATCGTTTTATTGTTTTAACAAAAGCTTAATCATACGCAATATTCGGTAATTCAACAGATTCAAGTAATCTTGCGTATTTTTCACATAATCACTGAATCCCAACCGATGCAGTTTCCGGATCACTTATTTATATAAGGATTATCGAGATGCACACACAAACGGATTATGTCTTTTTTTTTGTGACGCCGCGAACTCTCGCACGTGGACTGTCATCTTGAATTGGATATACGCGTTTGTACTTAATAATAGTTTGTACTTAATAATTCAATTCATAAGCAACCCCTGCAAATTGTAAAGAATGATGAGTTTAGTGTCTCTATTTAAATTTTTAGAAATCAAGAATGAACAGAAATCCATTTTATCATGAATAATTTTTGCAGAATAAGCAACGAATTGATTCACAATTTAATTGGTTGAATCAACCAAATCTCTTTCTTGATTTGAGTGAAATGCTCTCTTAAATTATTTGGGGATCCAGTCAACAAATGTTGTTGAATCAATAAAATATTTTCTAAAGTGAACAAAACAGGTCAACTAAAAACTTTGATTGACTGAAGCAAATGAATTTGGTAAACTGAATCAAAATTTTGTTCATTTAGCCGAAATGATTTCTGAAATCAGCCCGACGCGGCCAACAAAACGATTTTGTTGAATGAAGACAATTTTGTTTCTGGGTGTATAACAGGTCCCGATATATGACTTGACAAAGTTTGCCCTTTTTTTCGATTTTTCGTGGAAAGATTGTAATTTTCAGTTTCCCTAAAAATTTTCAGATTTTATCGTCTTCCTTCGACATCTGCCGGAAAATTTGAAAACGGTTCAAAATTAACAAAATGACTGCGGTTTTTCTGAAAATATTACAAGTCGGTCTTCTCCAATAGCCACATTTATATTTTTTGATAATCTTAGGTTGAATTTGTACTTTTGTAGGAAAGACTTCTTGTGATTTTTATGTGAAATAAATCACTTTCATCGCCAGGAGAATTTTTTTCATAAAAACGAATTTTTTAAACTTTTCTCACAAACAACGACAGATACGAAAAATGTTTGAATAAAAGTTTGCACACGTGAAAAAGTTTTGTGAAAAATAACTCCTGCTCTTTTGCGATATCTTTCATCGTTTACGAGAGAAATTCAAAAATTTTATTTTTAGGAAAAATTGTCCCGCCTTCAAAAATGGTTTGCTCGCATAAAGCTGACAGGATATCTTCCTTAAATAAGCAACAACTATAAAAAAAAATATGAGAAGAATAAAAAAGTGGGATTTTCCAGAAAATATTTTTTACTTTATTCTTCAAAATTTGAAAACATGAAAAAAAATTATTATCTGGAAAACCCCACCTTTTTTATTCTTTCCAATTTTTTTGTTGAAAAGTTTCTGCTAATAGAAGAAAGAGATTTCAAGTGTAAAACCTGCCTGATTTGAAATGGATCTGGCCTGTTGTAAAAAATGTATGCGCTTTCTTTTTTTAAAACTACTTTTATCTTGGAATGCATTGAGATTGAGATGAAGTGTACAGAAATATTAACATTTTTAGAAAAACTCAAAAGTAATAGAAAGTAAAAGTAGTAATTGAAGCACACGTACGACATTGTGACTTGACTCATAAAACAAATAAAAATACTAAAAAATGACTGATGAATATTATAAATTTTATTTTTCAAAGAGTGAAATTTCTGTGGGTAGGTAGTCTCTATTCATATACCTTAATGCGTGCAAAGCGAGGTGTATAACTGTGTATAGTCTGGAAACACAAGAGCCTTTTCACACGACTTAGCGGCACTTTATTGAAAATGAAGTTGTGGTGTATACAGTATCAATGATTTACGCGTTCGTTAGTGCGAAATTAGTAGGACAATATCACGTTTCATTGAGCGGTTATGTCATAGTACAGATAGAAGGTCGTTAATAGTTGTAGTTAGTAAACTGTACAGAATCTAGTGATGTTTCAAGTGGACCTTTAACCCCATTTATCTTTATCAATTGCAGTCGAATCAAGTCCAAGAATATCTATATCATAGATTCTTGTCTTATCGAAAATTAATTTCTTCTAAAATAATTCATTCAACGTTAGCGTTGAATGAATTTCATGGATATTTCATTTTTCTACGAGAATAATATTCCCATAATACATTAGAGTGGTTCTAAAAAAGGGTTTTTGAAAAGTAAAAGCGCTTTTCAATTTTTTCAAAATATAAATCAAATAATGAAGTTTCACCGCTATGAGAACTCAATCCGATGACTCTAAGTGCTGCCTCAGAAATTTTAAAGTTAAAAACTGCAAAAAAGTTAAAAAATGATCTTCATCTTTAAATACATTTTTCTATTCGTAACAAAAAATGAATAAAAAATATAGAGACCATAATTTGGGAAAGTTATTAAAGAAATAATAAAAAAATTGAAACAAATTTTTCATTTGATTTTTTGACATTTACATGCTATATTTATAATACATATTTATATTATACGTCTATATTTAGGTCTATAGATTAGAAATTCCCATTAAACATGATTTTTTCGGTATAATATTGCTAGCAGACCATTTTTTTATTTCTTTAATGTACTAAAAAAAATATTAAAATTTCAATATTTTTCAAACGCAAAGAAAATTTTCCCAAAAAATCGTAATTTTTTATATTATTACTTGAAAAATTATTTTTTACTAAAAAATTGATATTCTTCGCCCCTTACAAGTCGCAAAAAATTTGGAAAATTTTCTAAATTATACTTTTAAGTTCTAATACATGTTTCACAAGTTTTCTTCAAGTTTCATGTTAATCAATGAAACCGTTCTCTAATTAACACCATTATAAATTCAAAAAAATGCTTTTCCTATCGCCAAAGATATGGCTAAATTGATAGTTTAATTTACTTAAGGTGGTTTTAACCAGAATCTAGAACCATTTTAGAATTTTTTAAGGGCTTTAACTGGTTGTAGATTCTGGTTAAAACCCCCACAAGTAATTTAAAATATCAATTTTCGGAATTTCCAAATTTACCCCACATATCCAAAATGACCCCATTTGTCGGTACTTATGTCACTATAACAACTGAAATTACTGCAAAACAAAGGTGCGAACACCAAGAATGTTTTTGTTGATATTGTACCTGGGATGTTTTACAAGTATATTTTTCAAAACAAAGCAAACCCTGGCCTGTGCCATTTTTGGTTCATAAGAATCGAATTTCCCAGTTTTTTTTTTTTAAACAAATAAGGTTTGATTTAAATAATCTCAGGATAGTCTTTTCTTCCTAAAAATTTTTTTGTTTATTTCTGTCTATGATTGGAACAAGTATTTTAGCGAATTATATCATTTTTTATTATTTCAAAAATCTCCAGGCATACACTTATTACCAGTCAATGATTAATTGTATGATTAGACATTTTCATGAAATCATAAATTATACATTTCGCTCACGAAGTGAGACTAAAAACTAGTAGTAAAATGTTTTTGAAGCCATTTTTCCACGGAACAATTTTTCTCTTTTAACTTCATTCATATCTCGCTTGGTTTGGGAGAAAAACGAGAAAAATCGATTGTTTTAAATTGTAAATTTTGTTCAAAAACAACCAAAGGAAAAATTTTATTATCACAAAATATTTGTAAGATATCCCTTCACTTCAAAAGAATCGTGAGGTACTTCTATTGCAGTCTGTCATTATTTTGTGGTCATTTTCTACACATGGTAGTAAAAATTGTGCGGTAAATATATAAATAAAAAACACTTTTGACAATTATGTAACATACATTAAAATTAAGTATAAACTATCCTAAATACAAAAGTCATATTACTCTGATTTTCAATCATTTTCATTGTGTATTGGCATAGTAATTCAGTTTAGGATAATGAGATATTAACTAAAGTTGCAGATAAAAACCTGAAAATAGTTTTTACTTCATAAATTTTTAGATATGATAAACTTCTTTAAAAAAAGCAGATTTTGGTGCAAGAAAAAAACATTTTTTTGAATTCATAATGAGCGTAATTAGGGAACTGGTTTCCTGATTGATATTAAAATAGTAGAAAATTTGTTGGACATGAATTAGAACTTAAATGTATGGTTAAGACAATTTTACAAATTTTTTGCGAATTTGAAGGTACGAAAAATATCAATTGTTTAATAAAAATATAAAAAAACGACGATTTTTTGGGCCAATTTTATGCGCATTCCAAAAATTTTGAACTTTTTATCATTTTTATACTATATTAGGAGCCGAATCATCAATGAGTTCTTCTAAGGGTCAATCTTCATTATTTGACTATATTTGAAGAGAACGAAAAGCGTTTTCACTTTTCAAATAAAGCCCTCCTTTGGACAACTCTATGGTATACATATACTATAGAGGTATATCCTTTCCCTCTAAATTGATTATTAACATTTTTTAATTAATTTATTACCTCTAGGCGTCCGCGTATCTGGTAACGTCAACCAGAGAGGAATCAGAATTGGTGCAACTAGAACGTATGTCAGCCTTTTCTTATTACTCCTAGGCCAGCCCATATCCAGAGCTTCTGGAGGTTCATCCTCCTCTCCCTAGAATTAAAAATAAAAGTGAAATAGAGCCTTCAAAATTATGATTAAGAAAAGCGTTTGGTTAGGACAACCAAACATTGGGATTAAATATAGAAGCAGAAAAATATTTTTGTTATCTAAACAAAACTTCTGTTAAATCAAACGAATTCTGTTGCTTCAATACTGAATCTGAAGGTATCTATTTGATCTGCAACAGAACAATCCCGAAAAATCATTTTCTCAGAGTAAAATCTAACTATAGGCAATATAAAATGTCATTTGAATAAAATGTGTAATTATACTGACAAGAGGAAGCTGCACCCTTTGGAATTTTGTTTAGATTTATATATCTCCCAGTAATAGATCATTACCAAACTTGTAATATGATAAAGTAATAAGATACGCTTTTCAGCCATTCTTGAGGAAAAATGTTTTGAAAAAATACACGCATGTTATATGGTTCGCGATGTGAGAGTCTTTCAACTCCCAGTTAGATCAAGCGATAGCACTCCGAGTTTAGTAAATAGGGATTGTTTCGCTAAAGGGATGCAATTTTTATAGCATGTAACTCTGTCATTATCAAAAAAAAGAACAGGTTGGCTTTTAAAATTAGAATCTTCATATAATTTTTTAAACTTTAAGGGTTGATGTAGGGTGAGTTCCACATGCGCTAGAGGGATAAACCTATTTTCTGATACTTACGACATGAAATTCTGCCATTACCAGCAAAAAAATTTTAAATTATTGTCTGCTTACAGAATTTTTTAACACTAGGGGTTGATATGAGGTGGGTACCACATATGTTAGAGAAATTAAACTTTGTTGGGTGGCTTTTGGCATTAATTTTGTCATTATCATAAAAAAATTTCGACTTTTTGAATTAATTTATTTTTATAGAATTTTTGAAATATGAGGAGTTGAATTAGGGTGAGTTCCAAAAGCACTAGAGGGATAACGCTTTATTTGTGATGCTTTGAGCATGAATTGCTGCCATTATCAGTCAAAAAATGTCGACTTTTTGAGAATGTGTTTCAGAATTTTTGAAACATTAGGGGTTGATTTGTGGTGGTTTCCACATGCGCTAGGGGGATACAACTTTTTTTGGATAGCTTTTGGCATAAGATGAGACAATTATGAGTAAAAAAATTCGACTTTAAACAAAAATAAAAATTTATTCCATTTTTCGTAAACCTTGCGAACTTCAGACTAATATGTTTTTTCCGCATGTAATGGACTGTATTAGTTTTTTAAAATTATTATATTGTAATTAAATATTTAATTTCTCGTAAGAAAAAATAAGACAAGCTGGAAATTAACTTTCTTATCATGAAAAGGAATTAGCTAGGATGGTTGGATAAGATGCTTTTTACGATAAATTTCGAACTTCATTAAGCAACGAAAGTAAAAGTGCGAGCCAACGGATTTTGGCTTATCCGACATTAGATACTGGCAGCCAGCATTGACCCAAATTCGTGAGGTATTCAAAATGAAAAGGCCTTTCTGCTCATTTAGAACAAAGCCCACTATCCCTCCACGCTTTGCAATGAGAAGCTAATATCACCGAAAGCTTATGCCGAGTACCGATTTCGCAGCCGTGAAAGATTCGTGCGTTATCATCCCATTTTCATTCAAACCCCAGCAATATGGACGCTAGAGAAAAAAGAAACGCATTATCGATGAGAAAGGCTTTTTTCTACAGCGTTCGATCCATGCACATACCTTATGATATAAAATTATGTCTCCCTTGTCAGCCTACAGCACAATGGATTGCATGATAATAAAGATATATTATGTAATCTGAGATTCAAAAACATAATATAACCCTCCTTTATTATTCAAATATGGGTTCACTCGAAAATTATACTTTAAAGAAATGAGAAATACTAAATGAAATACTCTGATAAGAAATCTGGCGACTTATAATTTTTTTAATATCGTGATTAACTTTTGTGTGTGTGCAAACCTTAGACAATTGAGCGGTTATATGCAATAACAGCCTACTTGAATATTCAGAAGTTACTTATTGTTCATTTGTTCTTTATGAAGTTATGTGCAAAAAAAAAAAGAAAAACAAGTTACTTATAAAAATACAAGTAGCCTGTTATTGCATTGAAACGCTTAATTTGTTTTCGCCTTTTTTCACTGGATCGTAGTTTCTCTGAGCTACTCATAATTTCTTTAATGGCCGTGAGTGTCGCATTTGTGTTCAGTTTATTTTTTAATGCTTTTGTAAAATATTAATTACTTTTTATAGCTTCTTCATATACTTTTACACCTGATTGTAATTAGGCTTCTAACTTTTTAATATCTTATAAAATTTCTGCTTCTGTAGCCCTACATTCCGCTTCTTCAATCTACTTAGCAGTTTCATATAATTCTTAAAAAATTAATCGCAACCTCAAAAAAGGGCGAAAAAAATTGAAGAAATGGATAAAATTTTCAAATATAGGGATTGTAGGGGATTTTGAGAAAACTGAGGGGAAAAAGGAAATATTGGACTGGCTGCAATCCCAGCGATTTGTAATTCAGTGGAAAGGGTTTTTTTTTAATTTTTATAAACTACAATGCACTTCAGCACCATCGCTTTTTATTGAGTTCACAACTTAAAGTGTTTTCTAAAAAGTTTTATGATATTAAAAATAAAAATGTGAAAAGTATAAATTTCTTGTGTACTTTTATATTTATTCATATTTTTTTAAGATAAGGGGGGGAGGACGTGATATGTTGCGTCACATCAAATGAGGAATAAGTTTACATGTGACGCTTTTGACACGCGGGGTAGCAGGGTGATAATTTTCAGAACTATGCGTGACGTAATACATGAGTGTCCCCTTAAGGCTTCCATTCATAAAGTTATGAATCCATTTTATTCGCAAATAAAAAAATGAAAACTTGAAACTCGATCGCCAAACGTAACTTCAAGTATTTTATGCCGGAAATATAAATAAAACATTAGATCCTTTAAAAAATAGAAGAATAGTTATTTAATAATTTTAAATAAATATTTAACAGATTTCGCTTCTCATTAAAATCTGAATAAAGAAGTTTTATACAAGACTGTGAGCTAATAAAAACAGTATGTTTTTGAAGGATTTTTTATCGCTGAGAGACTTATTTTTCGTCAATAAGATTGGTTTTTGATTTATTTTCAATAAGGCATCATTGCATTCGTTGTTTGGATTACAGAATAATTGTTACTAAGGCACGATTGAGACGATTTCCTATTTTTTATTACTCAATACTCTAAACATTAAATTGAAATAAATAGAACAATTTCGTGTTAATTAACAACAGTACTATGATATTTAAAAAATCATCACTGTTCACAATAAGTTATGTTTCTGTATTTGAAAAAGAGTTTTCCTCTTCCAAGTGGAGATTGAATACAATTAAACTTGCAATATATGAAGGATGTAAGATGAACATTATTAACATTTTTATTAAAAATTCGAATATTCCAAATAATTTAAATTGTTATGAGAGAAATTCGGATTTGAAAAAAATTTTAGACAGGTGAGAGTAAAAACAGCTCATGTAAAGTATAACTTTGTCAGATAAAGATTTCATAAATGAGATCAATCAACGAAACTAAATATAGTTCAAAATTTTTTTAACAAACGCCTTCGGCAGGCGTTTGTTCCGTGCTTTCTGATTGTAGCTAGTCGGGATCGATACATTAACGCCTGCGCTATGATTATAAATTTTGGCGCGACATTAGACATTTTCTTTGAAAAAATAGCCATTTTTTTTAACTATTATCTTCCAGTTTCCAGATTTTGATAGAATATGACTCACTATCTACAAGGCAGAAACGAAAATCGAATTCTCAAATTATTCTACCGTATTCTCTTCCTTATATTAATTGTACTAAACAACGATATTTCGCATATTTATAAACACGAAATGGAGATTAAAAACTATCTCATGTTTATTTTTCATATGAGTGAATTTATATCCTAAAATTTGACATTGTTTCATTAACTCGGGTAAATAACTTTTAACTCATAATTTAAAATTGTCCAAATTGTTATGACCTAAATTTTGCAATTCATGTGCAATTTTCAAAATAATTATAATATTCATCGGCATTTCAAATTGAAGTAATATGATTATAGTTTAATTTTTAATGCTTCAAATTTGAGAGACTTTATTTTCCGCTACAAAAAAAATGTTTTTTATTCTCAGTTTGAAAAATTGTAACGTTTCCAGTATAGAACGCTTTCAATATGAAAGTGTTTCAATTAAACATATTAACGTAATGTTTTTTAATTTTGCAGTCTCTACATTTAAATGAGTTTGATCACAAAATTTATGAATTACCGATACTTAAAACTTGGAGTTGATAAAGTTTGAATGCTGTAGGCACGGAATTTTTAAAATCTTAAGGTTTAAATATTATCAAATGTTCCATTCTAAGCTCTTGAAATTTGAGATTCAAAGAAATAGTTCAATTGTCATTCTCATATTCTTAATTGAAACTGTTCAATTCAAAATTTTCAACTATCTACAATTCTGTAATTTTAAAAGGTAAAACACATAAAACTCCAATATATATTGGAGAAAAATGAAATTCGAAAAATAGGGACTGATTCCTGTATTTCGAGCAAATCGGATCCAGAATGAATTTTGTCTTTGAATGTTAAGTATTAATTTCAAGTCTTTCAAATGACATCAGTGTTTTCAATTGATAAAATAATATTCAATCTTCAATTTTTGATTTTGTAAAAGCTTCTAAGAAAAAGATTTTTTCTGAAGATTTGCTAATTGAATAAAAATTGATCATCATTAAATAGAAGAGAAGGTTAAGTTGGCGCGAAGGCTAAGCTGGCGCACCACTGTTTAAAAAAAACTATAATTGACTAGTGAAAATAGTTCTATCGCTCGAATTCTTGCATAATATGTAATTGACAAAAAATTCACACTCAGTAGATTTAAAAATATATTTTTATTAAAAGTTTATTTTTGTTTTTATTTTTGATTATCTAAGACTTTTATAAAATTTGACCTTTAAGCTTATTATTAGAAAAAAGATTTTCGTCAAATAAATTAGCCTTTTATGCGAAAAGTATTTAATTGATGAATAATCCGTGGGCGAGTGTTTCGGCGCAGATGTTAAATTTCATGCGATTTTGTACAAAACATTAGTTGCGTGAACCTGCAATTAGCACATACTTCTATTAACATAGGCGCCATGCAACAATACAGTGCTAATTTAGAGCGCGAAAAAAATTTTTGCCCTGTAATATTGTACAAAAATGAGTAGTAATGCCAGCTTCACGTGAAGCTGGCGTTAACACACCAAAAAGACGAGAACTATTATTCACGTATCTAATTCTCATTGACGCAGGAATTTTGTGCTAATTGGGTGCTATCAATTTGTCCCGTGACCTGAATTGCAACACTTCTTATATTGTTGAAAACGTGTAGTAGTGCCAGCTTAGCGTGAAGCGTTTACCGGGTGGGGCCTACTGACACGGTGGAGCTGAGCCAACTTTAATTGCCGACTGATTATGGTCGTCTATAGACGCACGTACATGTTAAGACCACAAAAACAACATTCATCTGGCTATTTTTGTAAAAAGTAGATTTTTATATTTACTACAAAAATTAATTAGAAGAAATCTAAAAACATAATAATAATTTTCACTTATAATTGTTTTAAATTATAAACTATACATTTTGAAACTCAAAAATTAAGCCAATTCATCAATTTGGGGGTAAGCGTAACTTGTTTATTTAAATAACACACTCGTGCCACAAGACCGCTTTGACACAGGACGCTGATCAATCTTTCTAGCAACACCCCAGTTGGAGAGCTTCAAAAATCATTAAAAAGCTTTAAAAAGTATGTCACATTTCACACTTTACTGTTTTATTATACAACTTTTGCTTGTATTATATTCTTACACTGGCTATCATATTTCTAACCTCCTCTGGTTTGTACGTCTGGATATCTCTCCATCAACACCCAAAATAAAAAATTTCTTAATTGAAAAAAATCGTTTGGTTGACGGCTTTGGGTTGATTTCAGGCATAATTTTGGTTAAATGAACAAAATTTTGGTTCAGTGGAACAAATTCGTTTGCTTCAATCAATCAAAGTTTTTAGCTAAATTATTTTGTTTATTTTAGAAAATATTTTATTGATTCAACAACATTTTGATTGGATCTACCAAATAATTAGGGAGAGCATTTCACCAAATGTTAATCGTAATTTGCTGCATTTTTTCAAAATTTCAATAGAAAAATTATAGTTAAAGCTATAATGATACATAGATTTTGCATATTATAATAAATATCGTTTACTTTATTTATTTTTGTATGAAAACAAATTTATTTAATTGAATTTTTAATTTTTTTCATTTTAATTGAATTTAAACATTGTATTATTGAATTTAAAAATGTAATAATTAAAATCGTAAATTCAAGTTTCAAATATTGGTCAATTTGATCTGAAAAGTATTTCATAAGCTTTATATATAATGAAAAAATAGCCTTATGTCAAATTTTTCCAGTTCTAAAATGTATAATTTATCATGTAATCCCATTTTAGTGAAAGTTATTATGTTTTCAGATATCTTCTAATCACTTTTGTGTATCAAACGTAAAAATCTATTTTATTCAAAAAGGGCCCAAAGTTTTTTTTTGTTTTCTGCCTTAAAATACCTGTGGAATCATAAACTACTATAATCGGTCGCAAAATCCCATATGCATGCAATGAACTTGCAATTAAAGTTTGTTCAGCGCCACCATGCTGAGTTAACCGACCACTCTTGCGTGTGCGCTTACCGGATGGGAACACTTTCGCGTGGGACATGAATTAACCACGCAAATTCAAAACATTTACATGCAATGAAGGTTAATCGAAAATTTGCAATGAACTACCATTGACTGACAATTATTTTTGTTTTTCGATATTGGCGTCGTGAAGCTTCACTTAAAGCTGGTACTACTCAAAAAATGTTGTAATTTTGGACACGGCACGAATCCGCAGCACTTAATTAGCAGTAAATTCCTGTATTAAATACAATTTGATGCATTAAATAGTTTTTTTAGTGTGGTAGTTGTAGCCTTACGCTAAGTTGGCACTATTATAATTATGTATTAATAATAATTATAATAAATGTTATAATTGTGGATATTACACAAATCGACAGCACGTAATAAACACTAAATTACTATGTTTAGGATAATTTGATGCGTTTATTAGCGTTCATGTTTATTGGTGTGATAGTGTACATGAGCTGGCACTACTGCAAGTTTCTAACAGTAAAAAAAGTGTTGCAATTTTCGACATTGCACAAATCGACAGCACCTAATTAGCACATAATTCCTAAGTTAATGCGAATTTGATGTGATTAATAGTTTTCATTGTATGGTGCGGTAGTGCCAGCTTCATATGAAGCTGACACTGCAATCATTTTTGAAAAAAAATCACAAGACTCAACATTTTTTGTAACATAAATGAGCACTAAATTGACACTAAGATTTGGCATGTTAATAGGACTGTGGAATGACAGCTATCGGGCATGTATAATTGTATATTTTATAACAATTCAATATGTGCTCTGTATAACACTAACTAAGTAACAAGATTTTGTTCGTTATCATTTTATGAGACATTTCAGTAGGTTCTTATGTAAAATACGAACCTGAAGGCGAAAATGTTCTATCCCTTCGCGTTTTTCAGAAAAACAGGTTTAAAAAGTGAGAAACCCCATTTTTTTTGCTGTTTCTGAAACCTTGTATCAAACAAACCGGAAATGCTAAAGGTTTTCAATAGGGATGAAATTGAAGCCTGATGCATGTACTATGACTCTGTGTTTTCGAAAAAGACATTATGTTTCTTCTACGTTTTCGCACGAGCGCGATATGATTTTTTCATTTTTTTATGTGATAATGAACATTAAATATTGAATATCTTCAAAATTATCCATGCTACGAAAAAAGGTCAGTTTCAGAATCAGCGCTTTAAAATACATAAAGAAATACCATAAAAGTCGAATAAACAAGAATTTTTTTAAATTTTGTAATGTAGTGTAATCTATTTTCATCCTTCTCCCAAGATCTAATTTTGCAGATCATTTTAAAAGTTTCAGGGTTATGTGGATGTGAGCAGCAATTTAAAGAGATGAATTAATAAAAGTCACGTTTACGAGGCGCGCTCAAGATTGGTAACAATGTTTCATCTTAAGATTAAAGTGACACTTCTGTACATAATTGACCAATTACCTGGCTCCTTTGGGAGTATATGATTCACTTAAACTTTAAGTACAAGCCGCGTAAGGGAGCTTAATTTGGACCAACACTGCCTCTTACATTAAGCGACTAATGCTATTTAAATGAGTAGCTTAACGTAAAAAGTCATACAACTTAAACTCAGATCAACTTTTTTTTATAAACAATTAAATACTTTTTGACTTTTAAGCCATTTTTTATACTCTTTTATATTTACCTCAACCATAACACATTACTAAACCCTAATAACTTATTTTTTTATCACTTAAACGCTTCATGTAAGAGACAAGTTCTATATTTATTTTCTTATTTAATATTCTCAGGTGAGAATTATAGGGGTGGCCTACAATTGTTTTCATAGTCTTATGTCCTTGCAATCAATTAATTTCCATTAAAATTCTTGAATGAGCACAGTTCGATTTTCAAACTTGATAAATTAGTTGCATTTAATCGAACACCAGCAAATCGCATTAGGCACTGATTTGTATTTGTACAACTCTTTGCTATCATTTATATTGAATATATGATCGAGTAAGCATATGCAGCTTGGGTAAATTACCATTTTCATAGCTCAAATAGCGATATTTATCCTTGATCTAGCTACGAATATTGCTAAAATCGTACCAACGGTATTGGTAAAATTATTAAAGCAGAAATTTACAGCAGAATTTATTGTCAGTGTTATTATTAATGAATAATATAAATATGTCGTTAGAACATATATTGAGAAAGGTTTGGACTGTTTAATTGATTTAACAATTTACCTCACAAATGAACAGATTATAAGGGTATATTTTAAATGAAAATAAGTGGAATTATTAGACGAAATAGTTTTTAAACTTTTGTAATTTCTTAAAACATCGATTAAAAATTATTTCGTTTTCCCGTATTTTTTACTAACCAAAAATTTCTGCCGTCCTGATGAAGAAACTGTACAACTGCATTTGAATCGATCCGATATATTCAATAAAACGCGTTTGCATCTGTACCATTTAACGTATGAGAGTTTTTGAAAAAAGTACTGTTATTGGGTAAATCGGACATGCTCTATTCATTAAAATAAAACAAAATGGTGAATTCCATTTATTTATATGCAAAACTGTAGATATCCTAGATATTAATTCACAAAGTCGCCGAAAATCCTTACTAATCAACACATCTGCGCAGATGTGCTGCCCAATATAAGAAACAGCCTTCAAAAACCTCCGAGTTTCCTCCCGTAGAAACTTAAAAACTACAAATTTTCCAAAAATTGATTAAAAATAAAATTATGATGTAATTAATAATTTATCATTCAATTACAATTAATTGTTCTATAATTCTTTCAGATAATTAATAATAATTATATTATTAATCAACTAGAATTATTTTTGCTTGACAAATCAAACAAATCTAGTGACCGACAAATCAAATGCAGATGTGCTATTGAAAAGAAGGATCGGTGGCTCAAAGTTACCCTCGAATCCGGGTGAAGAAATTTAACATGTACTTGTGCTTCTCGATTTCAGGAAATTGGACTGCAGAAAGACCGAGGATCCTCATGAGCAAAACACATTTGAGCAGTTGTGTTTTTTTTATCAGAATCTGAGGGCTCAGCACTATCCCAAATCCTGGAATTCGTGTAGATATGTATGCTAAAATGTCTGCAGATGTATTGTTTCTTCATCAGGATTTTTCGAAAATCGCTGTAGATATGCTAATTGAGACTCAATTATCTCGAGATTTAATTAAAATTTTTAATAATGATTAGCATAGTTAAATTTGTCTTTTTATTACGAATCCAGCCATATAAAATACTAATTTTTGTTAAAAATGCAGTTGTACATTTTCTTCATCAAGACGGCAGATTTGTACTTGAAGTTTCAATTTTATATGACATTTGAAATTTGTTAGATTACATAGCTTATTCCAATATATGAAAATTCTTGAATCGAGGTTACAGTTGACTGTTTCAAAAACAAAAATTACTTCATTCAAATGTATTTTAGTTTTATTAATTTCTCAATATTTTTCTGTTTGAACTACAATTTTTTTCCGCGTGCGTCGTCCATCGCATCGACGTATAGATAAAACTTATCGATCGCCGGCCTCTTTTTTTCTATATGATACAATCACACATTTGTTCATGTGCATTGTGCATCTGTTATCTATGCAAGCCAAGTGTGCCGACCATTTCGCGATTCTCACAACTATACACAATAAAAGATATCACGTTTCGTTATTCAAATATTATTCTTAATCTGCTCTGACTAAAAGTCAGGAATGTTAGAAAATCAGGGCTCTGATTTTTATTGGTAATATTATGCATGATTTATCGTATTTAATTTAACTGGCGGGGTATCAACACTGCACTTGACAACTCTACATTAGTTAAACTGTACACGTTGATGTGTACACGTGGACGTTAATCTGTACACGTCAAACTGCATACGTAAAACTGCACAAGGTGAAATGCACACGTGAAACTGCACACGTTAAAGTGTACAGTGTACAGTTCAACTGCACACATTAAACGGTACACTTAAAACTGCACACGTTTAACTGCACAAGTCAAAATGCATAACTAAAATTCATTTGTTGATAGCAAGTTGAAAAATACTAAACTTTAAAGTTGAAATACATACGTTAAACTGCAAACGTGAAACTGCACATATGAAACTGCATTCATTAAACTACACACGTTAAACTGCAGACGTTAAACTGCATACGTCAAAATGAACACGTTTCACTGCACCCATCAAACTACACATATACGAGTTAAATAACATTGAAACCCAACTCTAAAATCCTGTTTAGCACATCTGGAATGTTTCCCGAAGATGCGGCCATCTTAAAAAATAACCTTTGCAGTTTAGGAGTCCAATAAATATCTTCATAGAGGAAGATCAGTTCTGAACATAGAGTTCAAACATACCAGTCATTTTCTAAGTGTTCGCCTGGTATCCTGACAAATAATCTAAGAGGTTTAGGTATTTGAAATACATCTTCCTCTAATCGCCCTAAGCGAAAATCATTTTCACACACCTGAGCTAGAGACTTATTCTTTAACACTGCATGCACCTAGTTAAGAGGATTTACATGTATCTTACAATTAAAAAGTATCTTTTTTTAGCAGAAATCTTACGCTTTTGTAAAAACAATTAACAGCAGGTGACGTTTCGTACCCAAAATCTGAGGGAAATGATACCTTGTATAATGGCACCATTCACACTGCCGAGGTTATTTTTTGTTGCAGGGAAATGGCACCCTGAAATTAGCGTCAGATTCACACTTTGTTTTTTCAGTGTTATGGCTAAAAAGCAAGTGCTGATACTAAAAAATCCAAGTTCGGAAAGAATCCAAAATAGCTGCTATTCAAATTGGAAAAAACGTAGATAATTGTAGCTCAGGTGCCTGAAAAATTATTTTCCTGCAGGATGATTAGAGGAAGATGTGTCTTAAACACCTATAACTCTACTATTATTTGTCAGGACATCAGGTAGACCTTTAGAAAATAACTGGTATGTTATAACTCTCCGTTTAGCACTGATCTTTCATGGGGAAGATATTTTTTGGACCCCTGAACTGCAAGGGTTATTTTTTAGGACGGACGGATCTTCAGGAAACATTCTATATGTGATAAACAGAATTTCAAGGTTGGGCTTCAATTTTTATTTATTTCGTATGTGTACACTGTACAGTTTGACGGGCTAAATGTCTACAGTTTGACATGTACAGTTTCACATGCACAGTTTAACGTGTGCAGCATAACTTGTGCAGTTTCACGTGTGTAGTTTCACGTGTGCAGTTTAACGTGCAGACTTTAAAGTTTAGTTTTTTCAACTTGTTATCAACATTAAATGTCAGTTGTACAGTTTGATGGGTGCAGTTAAACATGTGCAGTTAAGCATGTGCAATTAAACATGTGCAGTTTGACATGTGTAGTTGAGGGGCCATTCACAAAATACGTGATACGTTCAGGGGAGGTGGGGAGTCTATCAAAGTGTCATTCTCCATATTAAGAAGAATGGAAAAAGCATCATGCAGGGGGGGGGGGTGTTAAAATTTCCTGAAAAATGTATCACGTATTTTGTGAATGGCCCCTTAACATGTACAGTTTAACGTGTGCAGTTTAACGTATGCAGTTTAACGTATACAGTTTCACAAGAACAGTTCCACGTGTAGGCGTTAAAGTTCAGTTTTTGCAACTTGCTATCAACAAATAAATTTTAGGATTACAGTTTAACGTGTTCAGTTTAACGTGAGCAATTGAACGTATGCAGTTTAATGTGTGCAGTTTCACGTGTACTGTTTGACGCGTACAGTTTCATGTTTAGGCTTTAAAGTTTAGTTTTTGCAACTTGCTGTCAACAAATAAGTTGTAAGAGTACAGCTTAACGTGTTCAGTTTAACGTGTGCAGCTTAACGTGTGTAGTTCAACTGTTAGTAGGGGTATGCAAAAGCTTGTGAGCTCGCAACTTGACCCGGTTTTTAATATATGCAAGTCGTTGATACACAGGAAAGCACATTTTCTTTTAAAACCTGAATTTTTATCTATATTGCACGTAAAATTAAAAAAATAAAATAAATAACAAAATTAGATTTGAGAGTTCTTCTTTTAATTAAATTTCTTTTGATTTCCAGAAAAAAGACTTTTGAAATCGAATGAAAATTGAAAGGTATACTTATTTTTAAAGTATAAATTTCTGTTAATGTTAATATTATTATTAATTCTATTATTATTACACAAAAAAGCTCGGCTTGCGTGGTTCGAGCTTTTGCACATTCCTAAATGTTAGACAATTCATAATACTACTTGCATACTTGAATGAAGTCTCGTACAGTAATGAAGAATGTCGAGTCAGCTAAAAATATTATAATTGAACTAAGTATAATGAAAAAATGTGATACTTATGATCGTCATTCAAGACGTGAGACGGAAGTTGTAATTACATGATGCTTATAATCGTCATATTTTTTGAAAGGTTATATTCATACCGTTATTAGTGTATATATTATTCTCATCTGCTACTCTTTTAAAAATTCAGAAAATTCATCTCGCGATGAAAAACAAAAATCTACAAATCTATAATATGGAAGTTACAAATTATTCTTCTGCAGTTTGAACGTATGATATACTACAATTATTATTCATCGCAACATTTTATAATATCCGTGCATATGTGTAAATTTGGTACAATATTGTTCAGCTATTTTAGGGTTAATAACTAAAATATAGCTAAAATGATCAATAGGTCTTATAATAGTAAATAGTTAAATTTCGTTTATAATAGAGATCTTGAATAGGCACCAAAAAATAGTCTATGACCCAGAAACTTAGAAACTCCGAGTAGTCCAAAATTCGAGTATTCTAAAGAAGATGACAAATTATTCCTGTAGTTCTCAAATTAGCTGCTAAGGAATAAAAAAACATGTGTAGAGATCACTAGATGAAAAAAAAGACTTTTCTACCCCTTGCTCCCAAAAGTTGATAATATTCGGAAAATTCATTATAAACATATTTTAGCATAACTAATTTTTGTAAGTCATTTTTTCAGGAAAAGTAAGTACAGAAAAAATTTCAAAAATTTATTTTTTGGTATATCAATCCGGCTCGGAACTCATTTTGCATAAGAGGCTAATACCACCTTTTTTGAATTTTTTGTTTGTTTCAAAAAGTTGCATAAGTCGTATATTTTCTCAACCGACACTACAGTTTATTTTGTTTTTAAATTAAAGCTTATTAAATTCCGAAGAGGTCTGTTGAGGAAGGTTTTTTTAAAGTTTATTAATTTGTTATTTTTTGAGTTGAAAAGTCCCAAAAACATATGATTTGTTTTATTTGTGCAACCTATTTTGTTTTTTTTATTGGTGTTTTCTCGAAATTACATTGAATTATTACATTTACTGTAAATATATCGAAATCTCCATTATAGATTAAATTTCTTTATTTGTTAAATTTGTATACAAAAATGAATGAATAAGATTGGCATCTGCTGCATGTTGAGTATTTTAATTGATTATATGTACTGATTTTGTCACTGAAAAATGTAAAACTGCTATAAACAAACCCACTTATTTCACGTTTTTGAATAAAGACCATTTTTCTTTTCTGTGGAGTCACTTCTATTTATCTCAAGAATAATGTTAGCACACAGAAGATTGTTATTCGACAACATAGTAATAATTATCATTGTTCCATTAATTACTTCAAATGACTCTGAATTTGTTAATAGAAATGGTTAGAAACAGTAATAGTTATGTTCAGTGTCAATCTACTGTCTCAATATAACATTATTCTAAGGATGAAACGAAATGACATGGCCGAAAAAAATTGTCTACCATCAAGATTGCGAAATAAATGCATTTGTTTGTGAAAATTGTTTGTAACGATATATATTAGATTAAATGGGAATCTTTTGTATGATAATACTATTCATAAGACGTGTCGAATGACCTATTAGCGAACCTTTTGTGATCTATTATGATCTAGCAATACAGATTTATAAATTTAAAAATATATTGTTTATCTTGTTTATACAAGGAAAACTTTTTTAAATTTTGAATACAACTGTGCGGTATAAGATAAACTGATGGACCTTTTGATGGTCTCCCTAATTTTTCGAAAATAAGATTTTCGGTATAAGATAGAAAGATCAACTTTTGATGAAATGAGTATCACTTTTTTTTATTAGTGAAAATAAATATCCCTCTATGGGGAAGCAAAGTGCCCATAAAGTGAGTACAAATAAATTCGTCCATGATGAATACACTCATAGCTAAAATAACAAATTAGTAACATTTTGAAAACAAAAATCGACCTAGACCGACTTCTTCGAAATTTAATAAGCTTTACTTTTAAAAAAGCAACTTTAAAAACGGTCAAGCAAAACGACCTCTGGAACTTTTTGAACCAACATTTATAATATGTAATTAATAACATTAAAAATAATGTATAACTTCAAATAATAAGTATATAACTGATTTACCGATTCGAGGCCAGCATCGATACCAGAAGCTATTCCACCATTTGGAAGTTCTTGAATACCAGCACTGGTCCCTGCTGTCGTAGTGGTAGTAGTTGTTCCTTGTGAACTCTGCTGAAGCTGAAGGGTTGTCTCTTTCGATGCCGTGCCTGAATAATGTGCCGCTGACGACGTCGCGGCCCCATTTTGCGGCCTTGTTGCATCTAGAAGCACCTTCAACGAAGCGATAGCGTGCAACTGCGTCGCTTTTTCGTCCACCTTACCTAAAAATTATTTCTTGTTAGGTTAAAAAAATCAAAAGATCTTCAAAAAAATGGATTGTGATCGAGTCAACCCGTATCGATTCAAAAATGTTTTACTTTCTCCACATTTGTGCACGTAACTTTTGAAATTAAAGGTAAAATGATTGATAACCGTAATTTGGTGATTGTAAATTCTTTTTTGTTAAAACTCCTTCGGCTTTAACGAATAAATTCTCATCACGTGTCTCGCGCTTCTCATACAATTACAGTATGTCCAATTAAGAATAGAAATTTTCTATATTATGTTGAGCTCTACTGTATTATGTAAAGCTATGAGAATGACAACTGAATAAGGACCTAAAATGAAATTGTACAGGATGAACAAAAAAGTTGTCTACGATAGGTTTTCAAATATCCAATTTTGATAAAATTATGGAAGCATGTGTTCTCCAAGAACTCACAATGTAGATGTGAAAACATTCAGAACAAATTTGTTCTATGCAGTAGGGGGAAAAACCAAATTTTCCTTATATAGTTTTCCATCTCACGAATTTTACAACTTCTCATCTCTTTACAAATTCAGGAAAATATAAACGTTCTACACTTGCTTAGCGCAAGTATTTGTAGAAGACCTGTACTTAGGAATTTCTTGCGTAGCTGAATTTGAATTTGAAGTAAAAATAGCCAATTTCAAAATAGCTAACCCAAAATTCAAAAAATTTACAACAATCGGACTTTTTTGACAAAATGATCACTACCAGGTTTTTTTGGATTCTGAATCCGAATTTGAAGTCAAAATTGCTAAATATAAACGCTCATTAAGGGCGGTTAAATTCGAATTTGCAATTAGAAGTGCTAAATTAAACATGGCTGACCCAAAATTGAAAACATGTACGATACTCGGATTTTGTTGAATACATGCTTACTTACGTTTTTTAGGTTGCTGAATCCGAATTTTAGGTCAAAATTGCCAAACTCAAAATAGCTGACCTGAAATGGCGGACCCGAAATTCATCAAATATACAATACTCGGACTTTCTTGAGAAGACGTTGACTAAGGGGGATTTTTTGTTTGTTTAATTCGAATTTTCAGTCAAAAATTCACAATCGATATGAAGATATAATTTTTGATTCAAAGGTATTAATTTGAGACGGAAATCTATATTATTGGAAATAAATAAAAGACTATCACATTATTGGATCACTTTTTTGCAGATCTAAACGATACCTTCAGATTTAGGGTGTGCTAAATTTAAAATACTTAAAGTAAAATAACCCATATATAAAGTTTTACAAATGTTGAAGGATCCCGAAAACCGGAAAAAGATAAGCAAAATCTGACACAATTTTTGTAACATACTTTTTTATCCTTGTAAAGAAAATAAAAGGTGAGATAAACATGATAGATTTCTGTACGGAATATCAATTTCTATGTCTAGAAGGTAATTTGGGTTTAAAATATCGAGCAAAAGCCCCTTGATTATAAATACCCAGGGTTCTTTTTCAAATATTTGGTTGGTAATTTTTTGTAAAAGTTTTTTAAAACAAATACAGTATTTATGAAAAAAAAAGATTCTTTGAAACATTTTCTAGAAGGTTTGGACCAATCCAAGACTTTTTTCTGTTTACGCTTTTTTGTCCACTTAAGGCCATGTGATACTTCACTTACATCATACGACTCCTACTATACCACATTTTTCTCGCAACAACTTACGTCCACATGAATTGTAGTATCGAGTTTCCCACCGGGGAAATTATATAAAGGGCACTAAAGAACGTTTGTATACTCTTATATTTTTAGAATAACAACAATTTTTTTAAAAGAATTTTCAGAATTTTCTTGCAGTACCAAAAATGTATTAGCATAAAAGTGTTCTTTAGTGCCTTTTATTTATTTTCCTAAATGGGAAACTCGATATATCTTGATTCGTGTCCATGTATGTAAGTCATTGCGAAACAAATGTAGGTGTGGTAGGAATCGTACGGCTTAAGTAAATAACAAATGGCCTTAACTGTTTTCAAGTTATAGTGTTATAAACAATTAATAAACTAGACCGAAAATTTTCGAAAAAAATGTGAATTGAGTTTTAAGACATGTATTTCATACAGGAAAATAAAATTCCCAATCGAACGAAAACTTTTGTTTATTCAAAACTTTAAATTAAAGTTTTATTTTTAACGGAAATGTTATTTTTCCTATGTGGTGCTGAGATATCTACCTGAAAAATGTCAATTTTAGTGGAAATGTAATCGTTTATATAGTTTATAACGCTTTACAGTATTTTTTTTCATAAGTACTGTATTTCAGGGATCACAGTGCAAAAGGAGCTCAAAAAAGGGGAAATAGGGTAATTTTCTCACGAAAAAGGGGAAAGATTGAACCTTTATTTTTACGTGTCGGAAAAAGCAAACAACCTTTTTATAAGAAATGCTACATTTTTAAATAATTTTCAATGATTTGTTAATGATTTCTGCCACTCAAGAATTTATTTCTAAAAATTGAATATGCTTAGGTCGTTGGAAATCCATTCACAATGTTATAAAAAAGCCTGGAAAAAAATAAAATTAGTTAAATACACCATTTTAAATTGTTATTTCTTCCTTACTATAATTCATACTTTGAATGTAAATTGAAAACTACGCTCTTCAGTAGAGCGAAGTAAAAATGCTAAAATTAATCGAATCGTTTGAGCTGAAGGGATAGCAATTT
>JAABKJ010002493.1:0-27943 GCA_011634705.1 Andricus grossulariae | reverse complement strand
TATATATATATATATATATATATATATTTCTGCCTATAGGGTTCACTCCACGTCGTTATCAGCAGAGCCATTAATTCGTTAAAGCGAATTGTGTACATGCGATCCCACCAGCTGTTTTGGATGTACCAACTTGTCTCGAACATTGTGCAAGAGCAGTTTATACTAAATCAGAACTTCAAAGCCTATAACGTAAATACCCTCTGGCGCTGATCCCATAAGCTACTTTCACAAACATAGCATATTTTCTCAAATAATCCAATAACGATTAATTTAGAAGGAAATATAGTTCAAACAATTCGAATAATTAATATTATTAATTAATTATTAATAATACTTAATATTCAAACCAAAAGACAACATTTGAAACCAACTGAGGTAGGGCTTGATGTGAAATCTTTTTCAAATTTGAAATTTTCCCATGAATCTTAAGGAAATTTGTTAGTTCTCTTGAAACCTTACAAAATCCTTAAAAAGCTTTTGAATCTTTTGTTCGAAATCTTTGAAAATCTATATTTTGTTTTAAATTTGTTGACATCTTTTTCAGTTGAAAATTGTTTTTGTGACTTTTCAAAACTTCGGAATATCTCTTAAAATTACTCGATTTTTTTCTAAAATTTGTATTTAAAATCTTCAACATTCTTTTTTAGAAATTTTAGAAAACAATTTGAACTGCTTTTACATCTTTTTCAATTTGCTCTAAAATTAATTTTTTTAAATAAAAAATCATTTGGAAGTTTCCGAGCAATCTTAACTTAATCAAAATCTAATAAATGAATATGTCTTATCGTAACTTGCCTTTTCTACTTAGATCCACGTTCTTCAGTGGGTAAAGTTTTGAAATTTTAAAGTTTTTAAAATAAAAAATCATTTGAAATTTTCCCAGAAATCTTAACGTAATCAAAATCTAATAAATTAATATGTCTTTTCGTGACTTGCCTTTTCTACTTAGATACACATTCTTCAGTGAGTAAAGTTTTAAAATTTTTAAGTTTTAAAATAAAAAATCATTTGAAATTTTCCCAGAAATCTTAACTTGATCAAAATTAGATAAATTAATATGTCTTTTCGTGACTTGCCTTTCCTACTTAGATAAACATTCTTCAGTGGGTACAGTTTTAAAACTTTAAAGTTTTTGAAATAAAAAAGCATTTGAAATTTTCCCAGAAATCTTAACTTGATCAAAATTAAATAAATTAATATTTCTTTTCGTGACTTGTTGTTTCTATTTAGATACACATTCTTCAGTGGGTAAAGTTTTTAAATTTTTAAGTTTTTGAAATAAAAAATCATTTGAAATTTTCCCAGAAGTCTTAACTTGATCAAAATTAGATAAATTAATATGTCTTTTCGTGACTTGCCTTTCCTACTTAGATACACATTCTTTAGTGGGTAAAGTTTTAAAACTTTAAAGTTTTTGAAATAAAAAAGCATTTGAAATTTTCCCAGACATCTTAACTTGATCAAAATTAAATAAATTAATATGTCTTTTCGTGACTTGTCTTTTCTACTTAGATACACATTCTTTAGTGGGTGAAGTTTTAAAATTTTTAGGTTTTTGAAATAAAAAATCATTTGAAGTTTTCCGAGAAATCTTAACTTGATAAAAATTAAATAAATTAATATGTCTTTTCGTGACTTGTCTTTTCTACTTAGATACACATTCTTCAGTGGGTGAAGTTTTAAAATTTTAAAGTTTTTAAGATCTTTTAAAGTCTTTTCAGGTAATTCAAAGATTTCCAAACAATTATTAAATCCTGAAAAAAATTGAAAAAATTGTCTTAAAATCTTCCAGGTCCTTTTTCGATATATTTCTAAATTTTCAAAACTTAAAATTAATCTTTTAAAATTATAAAACCTAAATCATTCAAAATTTTTTCAGAAATCTTATAGTCGGTACCGGTAATTTTTTCGTTACTAGTACCGACAATTACTTTTACCGACATAAATATAAAAACAAATTGTTTGAAATTATAAATCTTCTTTCAAACCTAATGGGTTTTGTTTAACAAGAAGATAATCAGACTAGGGATTTTTTTTCAATCTCACAAATTCCTTCGTGAGAGTACTTTTTATTACTAATTAATTTTCCAAACATTATATAACATTTTTAACAATTTTGAAAAATACAAACTTTTTTTTCCTGGAATTTCCAGCAGGTGAAAATGGTATTTTCAATTTTCGTCATTTTTCAAAAGTTTAATTTGTAAAAGTTACATTTTAAACTGTTGAAACTTGAAGATAATCGAAAATTGAATTTTCAACAGTTGAATTTCTAACAGTTGTAAATTGAGTTTCCCATAGTTGAAAATTTAATGTTTGATTTTCTTACATTTTTAATATTCTTCAATTTTCAACAGCTTAAATTTTTACTTTTGCAAATTAAACTTTTGAATAATGAATTTTCTGTGGAATCTAATAATTTTTTAATAGAAGTTTCCATTTCCGACGAAAAAAACTAGCATAACGTAACAAACAAGTGTTTCAAATTGAAAAACTTCTTTTGAATTAATTGACTTTCTTTAAAGTTGTTATGGAAAAGTTGTAAATATTTTTTGAAATCGAATAACTTTTTATTAAAATACAAAAAATTCTAATCGAAAAACACCAACATAACATGACTAAAATTTTGTTTAGAATTGTAAATCTTTTGCAAATCTAATAAGTTTTTTTTAAATAACAAATTTCTCATTTAAAACCCCAACATAACCTAAAATTGTTACAAAGTTGTGAATCTTCTTTAAAATCTAATTTTTTTAAAATAAAAAATAGCAATTTTCGACGAAAAGAAAATGTAATTCAAAATTGTAAAAAGATTCAAATTTTTTTCAAATTATAATGATTAATTCAATTAATGATTTCGATGTGAAGCTCCAACGTAACCTAAAATTGTTGAAAAATTATTTATCTTCTTTGAAATCTAATAATCTTTTAAAATGATTTTAATTTTCGATGAAAAACACTAACACAATATAAAATTGTTCAATTCTGTAAATTTGATTGTTTAAAAAAATATCATTGGATTTAAATCTAATAATTTCAGTTTGAAAAAACCAATTTTAGGTGAAACATAACAATATAACCTAAAGTTGTTAAAAAAGTATAAATATTCTTAAAAATCGAATTATTTTGTTTGAAATAACCGATTTTCCATCAAAAACGTGAATATAATCTGAAACCGTTCAAAAATTGCAAATGTTGTTCGAACTTTAATGATTTTTGTCTTAAAATACCAATTTTGGTGTAATGTAACCTAAAATGGTTCCACAAATATGAACCTGTAAAATCTAATTATTTTTGTTAAAAAATTTCAATTTCCAGTAAAAATGCTAACAAAACCGAAAACCGTAAATTGTTAAAAAAGTTTTATCTTTGAAATGTAATAATTTATGAATAAAAATACCCTTTTTTGGCTTAAAGTGCTAACATAACCTAAAATTGTTGAAAAATTGTTTTCTAATATTTTGCACGCAGTTTTTAATAAATTGCAAGAACAAAAAGCCATTTTTAATTCAAAAACTTCGAACATATTTTTTTAACAGAATGGATTTCATAAACAAACAAAGTGAAAAAATACAGCCTCTTTACACACTAAATGTAATTGTGATATATCAAAAATAGTAAATTAGCTGAAAATAAAATTTAAAGGGATGTTTAGGGTCGCTGATCACCAATCTGAACTCAAAATTATAAAATTCAAAATAGCGGATCCAATATGGGCGTCAAAATATTACAAAATTGGGACGGTGACTTCAGAATGGGTTGAAAGGAGTTTTTTTGGGTCACTGATTACGAATTTGCATATAAATTTTTGTAATTTAAAAAATTCAAAATGGCGGATCCAATATGGCGTAAAAAATGTAAAAATAGTTTAGGGCTTGAAAACGGGTTCAAGAGGGTTTTGTGGATCGCTGATTTCAAAAATGAAGTAAAAATTCCAAAACTCAAAATTGGTCTCTTGGCTTAAAAATAGGTCCATTTTGAATTTTTGAATTTTGACTTTAGATTCGTACTCAGCGACCCAGAAACCCATTTAGACCCATTTTGAAGCTACGGAATCAATTTTTGTCAACCATATTAGATCCGTCATTTTGAATTTTGAAAATTTCAAAAATTGGACTGAAAAATCTATTTAAAAATAAATTTAAAGGTGAAGCAGCTAGAATTTTTTTCAAATACAGAAAACGAAGAGATATAGAAATAAGTTCAGGAAGAAATATTACTGACAAACTTCAGAAATAGTGCTCGCTGAAATAAAATTTTATTATTCTAACTATATTGCATATTGAGTAAGACATAAAAGTTTCAATTCATTAAAAAGTTTTTCTGCCTGGAAAGTTTCCCTATAAATTTTTTCAAGAATGACGCCTTGCATCCTCCGTGTTCTTTCTTATTCTTCAGAAATTCTTCAATTTTCTTTTATACCCTCCTGAATATTCTTCCTATGAAATGTTTGGAAAGCAGTAAATAACAGCGGCACAGTTGTGCATTTTACAACATTATTCATCGTGCTCGATTTATTTTAAACCAATAAAAAAACCTTCACATTAAATATTATTTAAGATACTGTCATTATTTTATACAAAAAAATTATAAACATAAATAACAAAAGCTATAATTGTATAGTAAAAGTAAAACTTTACTTCTGCAAAATAATAATGTTGCATAAAAGTAGATTTCATATCTCGAAATAAAATTTCACAGTTTTAATACGATATAAAATGCACCAGGTGAAACGTTTTTCAAGAGGGTATATAGGAGCTTAAATGTAATTTTATTTTCTTTGTGCCTCAGACTTGCTGGGAAAATAGAGGTTTCTAAATAAAATGTTTTTCAGCTTTAGCTTACCTATTCTGAATAAAATAAAATTGGCATAATGTGTTTTGACAGATAAATAGGCTCAATTTTTTTCTCAAGAAACTTACTGAAACCCTTTTTTTATTAAAAGTTATTCTTGGTTAAAAATTCGTATTTTTGGTTCGAAAATTCGTCATTTTGGATTAAAAATGTATCGTTTTTGGTTAAAAATCAACTTTTTTGTTGAAAACAAAATTGTTTGAAGCATAATATATTTTGTTTGAAAATTCCACCATTTGGTTACAAATTCATCTTTGTAGGTAGAAGATTCAACAGTTTGGTTAAGAATTAATTTTGTTCGAAAATTCAACTATTTTGTGAAAAAAAGTAGTCTTTCTGGATTAAAAATTGATCTTTTTTGGTTAAAAATGTATCTTTCTTGGTTGTAAATAAACTTTTTTTTTGTAGAAAATTCATATGTATTCTAAACAATTGGCATTTTTGGTTCGAAAATTCAACTATTTCATTGAAAATTCATTTTTTTGGTTACATTGAATCTTTATTGTCTGAAAATTCGACCATTTGTTTGCAACTTCATATTTTTAAGTTGAAAATTCAACTAATTGGTTGAAAATTCAACTATTACTTCAAAAATTTATCACTTTTACTCGTAAGTTTAACTATTTGATGGTTAATGCAACTGTTTGGTTAAAAATAATTTTTTTATATTCAGTTCAACTATTTTGTTCAAAAGTAATATTTTTGGAAAAAATTCAACAGTTTTTTGTTGAAAATTCGTCCCTTTTGCTTTAAAGTTTGGATATTTGTTTGAAAATTTAACTATTTTTTTATCAATCCATCTTTTTTGGTAGAAAATTCAACTATTTTATTGAACATTCGACTTTTGATAGAAGAGTCATCCTTTATAAAAAAAATATAATTTTTGAAGATTGAAAAGTCTCCTATTGTATGTTCTTAAAAATCATACTTGTTGGTCAAAAATTCAACTGTTTTGTTCAATATTCCTTATTTTGGATAGAAAATTCAATTGAAAATTTATATTTTTTGTTTAAATTTAACTTTTTTGTCAAAAATTCAATTATCATTTTAAAAATTCATCTTTTTGGATTAAAAATTCAACTTTTCGGTTGAAAATGCAACTGATATTGGCTGATGGTTAATATTTTTTGTTTGAAGATTCACCGTTGGAGGTAGAAAATTTAACTATTTTTTAAAAATTCTTCACATTTGCTCATATTTTTGGTAAAAAATTCAACACTTTTTCAACATTTGTCTTTTTGGCTCACAAATTCGTCCTTTTGGATTTAAAATTGATATTTTTTGGTTGAAAATTCATCTTTTTTTATTGACAATTAGATTTTTTGTAGAGAATTTAACTGTTTTTGGTTAAAAATTTAATAAATTTGTTGAAAAATAATTTGTTTTGTTGAAAAGTTATCGCTGTTGGTCCAAAATTCAACTATTTTGTTCAAAATTCGTTTTTGGTTCAAAGTTGAACTACTTGGTTGAAAATTTAAGTATTTTGTTGAAAATTCGCTATTTACGGTTGAAAATTATTGTTTTCAACTGGAAACGAACTTTTCCAGTTAAAAATAAAACTGTTTCGGTGAAAATTAGTCTTTCTTAGTAGAAAATTGAATTATTCGGTTGAAAATTCTAGTACCTTGTTGAAAATTCGTCTTTTTTGGTAGAACATTAATCTTTTTGTTTGAAAATTCAACTATTACAATTGAAGTTTCAACATTTTAATTGAAAATTCATGAGTTTTTTTATTAGTAGAAAACAATTTTTTTTTGACTGAAAATTTAACTATTCAATTTTTGTTTGAAAAATAATCGCTTTTAGTTAAAAATTAAACAATTTTGTAAAAAATAAATGTTTTTGTTTTACTTTATCTTTCCCCGTAGAAGATTAATTTTCTTTGTTGAAAATTCACCTATTTGGTTTAAAATCCAATTATTTTGTTGAAAATTAATTTTTCTGTTGAAAATATATCTTTTTAGTAGAAAATTTTACTTAACAGTTGAAGATTCATCAATTTAATTGAAAAATCATCACTTTGCTTGAAAATTGAACTATTTTTTCAAAGAGTAATATTTTTGTCAACAATTAAGCTTTTTTCAACATTCGTCTTTTTCATACAAAATTCGTCCTTTTGGATTTAAAATAGATATAATGTAGTTGAAAATTTATCTATCATGGTCGATAATTAACATTTTTGTAGAAAATTTAAATGTGTTCTAAGAATTTTGTTGAAAAATCAACTATCTTATTAAAAAGTCATTATTTTTGGTACAAAATTAAACTGTTTTGTTCAAAATTCGTCTTTTTGGTTTGAAAATTCGTCCTTGTGGATTGAGAATTCATTTTTTGGTAAAAAAAATTATATTTTTGGTTGAATGTTAATACTCTTAAATCGAAAATTCTACTATTATAATATTTTTTAGCTTTAGCTTATGTATTCTGAATAAAATAAAATTTACATAAAGCGGCTTGAGAGATAAGCAGATTCAAATTTTTTTCCTATAAAACATCATTGAAACCCGTTTCTCTTAAAAGGTAATTTTTTGTGTTAAATGTTTTTGATTTTCAAATTGTGGTTTTTTTTTATATGTAAAGGGCCTTGTAACTTTTATTTAAAATACTTTCTTTACTTTTTTAAATATAGAGAGTGACTTCGGACAAGCCTCAATTGTCAAAAGTACTCCATACCCGGAAGCTCCGGGCAATTTTCCTGCCGGGAAAACTGCGGAAACCGATTACCCAATCGTTCCAGTTTCGAGAAAAGACAATGGTTTCCACTTTGTAAAGTGTCGAGATCGAAAATCGACTGGCTTAATCCGTCATGTCTCTCCCGAGGCAAATATTTTATTAACTTTTAGAAAATTTAATCAAATGTCTAATTATCTATTGAATAATTAGCTTCATTTGTATCCTATATGGTTTAATAAACAAATTATTTTTTAGAAATTTTATATCAATTCTTTCTTAAATTATTTTTTGTTGATTAAAAGATAAATTATGTTAAATTATAATTCCTCATGGAAAAAATTGTGAATAACATACATTCTAATAGAATATGGTGAAAGGAAGAAAATTTAAAACTACGTATTTGGTTTTAAAATCAATTCTGATCATCATCTTTCATGGTACATCTTTCATTTTATAAAATTTTATTTCAAAATTTATTTATTGGCTTAAAATTTAACTAGTTGGTTGAAACTTTTACTGATTTGATGTCAATTCGTTTTTTTACGGTTGAAAACTAATGTTTTTAACTGAAAATAACTGAAAATCGAACTTTTTCAAGTGAAAATTCAACCATTTGGTTGATAATTCATTTACTTTGTTAAACATTTGTCTTTTCTGGTAGAAAATTATTATTTTTGGTTAAAAATTTAGCTATTGCAGTTAAAGATTCATCATTCTATTTGCAAATTAATCTCTTTATTTGAAAATTCGTTTTTTTATTACTTAAAAATTAATTTTTTGAATTGAAAATCTAACCATTCCATTTATGTTAAACAAAAATCATTTTTAGTTTAAAATTCATCTATTTGGAGAAAAATAATGTATTTTGTTGAAAATTAATCTTCTTCAGTAGAAGATTAATCTTCTTGGTTGAAAATTCAACTATTTCATTTAAAGATTCGAAATTTCAGTAGAAAAGTAATATTTTTGGTTTAAAATTCAACTATTCTAGTCGCCGGTTCATTATTTTAGTTAAAAGTTAATCAATTTAGTTGAAAATTCAACTATTTTGATGAAAATCCTTTTTTTTAGTAGTTGAAAATCAACTTTTTAACGGAGAACTTACCTATTCCATTTTTGTTCAAAAACAAATCTTTTTTAGTTGAAAATTCAACTATCTGGTGTAAAATAAATATATTATATTGAGAATTTTCTTTTTTGGTAGAAGATTAACTATTTTGATGAAAATTCGTTTTTTTATTAGTTGAAAATCAACTTTTTTAATGGATAATTTAACTATTCCATTTTTGTTTAAAAAGTAATCTTTTTTAGTTGAAAATTCAACTATTTGATAAAAAATAAATTTATTTTATTCAGAATTCTTTTCTTTGGTAGAAGATCAACTATTTTGAAGAAAATTCATTTTTTGTTGTTAGTTGAAAATCAACTTTTTTCACGAATAATTTAACTATTCCATTTTTGTTCACAAAATAATCTTTTTTAGTTGAAAATTCAACTATTTCGTGAAAAATGAATTTATTTTCTTGAGAATTCTCTTTTTTGATAGAAGATCAATCTTCTTGAATGAAAATTAATTTTTTTGTTTTTTGAAAATTCAACTGTTCCAGTCAAATACGCACCATTTCAGTTTGAAATTTATCTTTTTGGTTTGAAATTCTACTGTTTGGTTGAAAATTTAATTATTTGTTCTAAAATTAGTGTTTTACGTTTGAGAAATTAATTTTTTTTAATGACAATAAAACCATTCCAGTTAAAAATTCAACTATTTGAGTGAAAAATTATCTTTATTAATTAAAAATTCAACTATTTCTTTGAGAATTCATGTACTTTGTTGAAAATTTGTCTTTTCTGGTAAAAAATTAACATTTTTGGCTGAAAATTCAACTATTTCAGTTACAGATTCACCATTTCAGTAGAAAATAAATTTTTTGGGTTTAAAATTCATTTATTCTAGTCGATGGTAAATTATTTTAGCTGCAATTTCATCACTTTAATTGAAAATTCGTTTTTTTATCAGTTGAACATTAATTTTTATAACTGAAAATTTAACTATTAGTAAAAGATTAATCTTCTTGATTGAAAATTCAATTTTTTCAAATTCAACTACTTGGGTGAAAAATTATCTTCATTAATTGGAAATTCAACTATTTTGTTGAAAATTTTTTTTTATTAGTTAAAAATCAATTTTTTTAGCTGAAAACTGAACTATTCCATTTTCGTTTGAAAACTAATTTTTTTAGTTGAAAATTCAACTATTTTATGAAAAATAAATGTATTTTATCAAAAATCCTCTTCTTTGGTAGAAAATTAATCTTCTTGCTTGAAAATTCATTTTTTTTCAATTCAATTGTTCCAGTGAAATATTTAACATTTTAGTTGACAATTCATCTTTTTGGTTTAAAATTCTACGGTTTAATTTAAAATTGAATTATTGTAAATGACAATCAAACTATTCCAATTGAAAATTCAACTATTTGGGTGAAAAGTTTTCTTTCCTTATTTGAAAATTCAACAATTTCTTTGAAAATTCTTGTACTTTGTTGCAAATTTTTTTTTCTTTTGTGAAAAATTAATCTTTTTCGTTGAAAATTTAGCTATTTCAGTTAAAAATCCACCATTTCAGTAGAGAATTAAGCTTTTTGGTTTAAAGTTCAACCATTCTAGTCGATGGTTCATTATTTTATTTGAAAATTCATCACTTTAGTTGAAAATTCGTTTTTTTATTATTTGAAAATTAATTTTTATAACTGAAAATTTAACTATTCCACTTTTGTGGAAAAACTGATCTTTTTTAGTTGAAAATTTAAACTATTTGGTGGAGAATAAATTTATTTTATTGAGAATCCTCTTCTTTGGTAGAAGATTATTCTTCTTGGTTGAAAATTAATTTTTTTTAAATTCAACTGTTCCAGAGATATATTCAACATTTTAGTTGAAAAGTTATGTTTTTGGTTTGAAATTCTACTGTTTGGTTGAAAATTTAATTATTTTGAATAAAAATCAAACTATTTCAATAGAAAATTCAACTATTTGGGTAAAAAAATTACTTTATTAATTTGAAAATTCAACTATTTCTTTGAAAATTCATGTACTTTGTTGAAAATTTCTCTTTTTTGGTATAAAAATAAATATTTTTAGTTGAAAATTCAATTATTCTAGTCAATGCCTCATTATTTTAGTTGCAAATTCATCACTTTAGTTGAAAATCTGTTTTTTTTTATTAGATGAAAATTAATTTTTTTTTACTGAAAATTTAACTATTCCATTTTTGTGTGAAAACAAATCTTTTTTAGTTGTAAATTAAACTATTTGGTGAAAAATAAATTTATTTTATTAAGAATTCTTTTCTTTGGCAGAAAATTAATCTTCTTGGTTCAAAATTTATTTTTTTTTTGGGTAGAAAATTCATCCATTGCCGTTAAAAATTCATGGTTTTAGTTTGAAAATTTATCGCTTTGGTTGGAAATTTAATTAGTTTATTGAAAATTCGTATTTTACGGCTGAAAAATTAGGTTTTTTAAATTGAAATCAAAATATTCCAGTTGAAAATTCAACTATTTCAGTTAAAGATTAACCATTTCAGTAGAAAGTAAATCTTTTTCGTTTGAAATACAACGATTCTAGTCAAAGGTTCATTTTTTAAATTGAAAATTAATCACTTTAGTTGAAAATTCAACTATTTGGTGAAAAATAAATGTATTTAATTGAGAATTCTTTTCATTGGTAGAAGATTAGCCTTCTTGGTTGAAAATTCATTATTTGTTTTTTGAAAATTCTACTGTTCCAGTCAAATATTCAACATTTTAGTTGAAAATTCATCTTTTTGATTTTAAATTCTACTGTTTGGTTGAAAATTTAATTATTTGTTTTAAAATTCGTATTGTACGGTTAAGAAATTAAGTTTTTTAAATGGAAATCAAACTGTTCCAGTTGAAAATTCAACAATTTGGGTGAAAAATTATTTTTATTAATTGAAAATTCCACTATTCCTTTGAAAATTCATGTATTTTTGTTGAAAATTTGTCTTTTTTGGTAAAAAATTAATTTTTTTAGTTGAAAATTCACCTATTTGGTAAAAAATAAATTTATTTTATTGCGAATTCTCTTCTTTAACTATTTCTTTGCAAATTCATGTATTTTGTTGAAAATTGGTCTTTTTTGGTAAACAATTAATCTTTTTCGTTTAAAATTCAAATATTCCAGTTGAAGATTCTCCATTTCAGTAGAAAATTAATCTTTTTGGTTTGAAATTCAACTATTCTAGTCTACCGTTCAATATTTTACTTGCAAATTCATCACATTAGTTGGAAATTCGTCTTTTTATCAGTTCAAAATTAATTTTTTTGACTGCAAATTTAACAATTCCATTTTTGTGTAAAAACTAATTTTTTTAGTGGAAAATTCAACTATTTGGTAAAAAATAAGTTTATTTTATTAAGTATTCTCTTCTTTAGTAGAAGATTAATCTTCTTGATTGAAAATTCTTTTTTTTTTGTTTTTTGAAAATTCAACTGTTCCAGTCAAATATTCACCATTTTCGTTAAAAATTCATCTTTTTGGTTTGAAATTCTACTATTGGGTTAAAAATTTATTTATTTGTTTTAAAATTCGTATTTTCCGGTTGAGAAATTAATTTTTTTAAATGGCAGTCAAACTATTCCAGTTGAAAATGCAACTATTTGGGTGAAAAATTATCTTTATCAATTGAAAATTCAACTATTTCTTTAAAGTCATGTACTTTGTTCAAAATTGGTCTTTTTTTGTGAACAACTAAACTATTTTCTTGGAAATTCGTTTTTTTATCAGTTGAGAATGAATTTTTTTAACTGAAAATGTAACTATTTCATTTTTCTTTAAAAACTAATTTTTTTAGTTGAAAATTCAACTATTTGGTGAAAAATAAATGAATTTTATTGAGAATTCTCTTCTTTTGTAGAAGATTAATCTTCTTGGTTGAAAATTCATTTTTTTGTTTTTTAAAAATTCAACTGTTCCAGTCAAATATTCACCATTTTAGTTGTAAATTAATCATTTTGGTTTGAAAGTCTACTGTTTGGTTCAAAATTTAACTATTTTATTAGAAATTCTTATTTTACGGTAGAGAAATTAATTTTTTTTAAATGACAATCAAACTATTCCAGTTGAAAATTCAACGATTTGGAAGAAAAATTATCTTTATTAATTGAAAATTCAACTATTTGTTCGAAAATGCATGTACTTTGTTGAAAATTTCACTTTTTTGGTATAAAATTAATATTTTTGTTTGAAAATTCAACTATTCTAGTTGATGCTTCATTATTTTAGTTGCAAATTCATCACTTTAGTTGAAAATTCGTTTTTGTATTAGCTGAAAATTAATTTTTTTAACTGAAAATTTAACAATTCCATTTTTGTGTAAAAACTAATTTTTTAGTTGAAAATTCCACTATTTGGTAAAAAATAAATTTATTTTAGTGGGAATCCTTTTCTTTGATAGAAGATTGATCTTCTTGATTGAAAATTTGTTTTCCTTTCTTTTTTGAAATTTCAACTGTTCCAGTCGAATAGTCACTATTTTAGTTGAAAATTCATCTTTTTGGTTTGAAATTCTGTTTGGTTGAAAATGTAATTATTTGTTAAAAAACTGCAACTACTTGAGTAAAAAAATGTCATTCTTAATTGAAAATTCAAATATTTCGTTGAAAATTCATGTATTTTGTTTCAAATGTATCTATTTTGGTAAAGAATTAATCTTGTTGGTTGAAAATTCAACTATTTCAGTTAAAGATTCACCATTTCAGTAGAAAATTAATCTTTTTGGTTAAAGATTCAACTATTCTAGTCGATGCTTCACTATTTTAGTTGCAAAGTCATCGCCTTAGTTAAAAAATTCGTTTTCTTATTAGTTGAAAATTAATTTTTTGAACTGAAAATTTAACTATTCCATTTTTGTGTAAAAAGTAATCTTTTTTAGTTGAAAATTCAACTATTTGGTGAAAAATGAATTTATTTTATTGAGAATTCTCTTCTTTGGTAGAAGATTAATCTTCTTGATTGAAAATTCATTTTTTTTCTTCGAAAATTCAACTGTTTCAGTCAAATATTCAACATTTTAGTTGAAAATTCATATTTTTGGTTGAAAATTTTACTATTTTTTGGAAAATTCGTATTTTACGGTTGAGAAATTAATGCTTTACCTGACAATTGACTATTTGAGTCGTAAATACAACGACTTGGAAAAAAATGATCTTTAATAGTAGAAAATTCAACTATTTATCTAGAAATTCATGTATTTTTGGAAAATTCGTCTTTTTTGGTGGAAGATTAGTCTTCTTGGTTGAAAATTCAACTATTCTAGTTCAAGATTCATATTTTGCGGTTGAGAAATAAATTCTTTTAAATGGCAATCAAACTATTCCACATGAAAATTTAACTACTTGGGAGTAAAATTATCTTTATTAATTGAAAATTCAACTATTTCTTTGAAAATTCATGTACTTTGTTGAAAATTTCTCTTTTTTGGTAAAAAATTAATATTTTTGGTTGAAAATTCAACTATTCTAGTCGATGCTTTATTATTTGAGTTGCAGATTCATCACTTTAGTTGAAAATTTGCTTTTTTTTTTATCAGTTGAAAATTAATTTTTTTAGCTGAAAATTTAACTATTCCATTTTTGTGTGAAAACTAATTTTTTTAGTTGAAAATTCAACTATTTGGTGGAAAATAAATTTATTTTATTGAGAATTCTCTTCTTTAGTAGAAGATTAATCTTCTTGATTGAAAATTGTTTTTTTTTTTGTTTTTTGAAAATTCAAAATTTTCCAGTCAAATATTCACCATTTTAGTTGGATATTCATTTTTTTTGTTTTTTGAAAATTCAACTGTTTTAGTCAAATATTCACCATTTTAGTTAAAGATTCATCTTTTTGGTTTGAAATTCTGTTTGGTTGAATATTTAATTTTTTGTTTAAAAAAAATTCAACTATTCGGGTGAAAAATTATTATTATTAATTGAAAATTCAACTATTTCTTTGAAAATTCATGTATTTTGTTGGAAATTTGTGTTTTTATTAGTTGAAAATTAATTTTTGGAACTGAAAATTTAACTATTCGATTTTTGTGTGAAAACTAATTTTTTTAGTTGTAAATTAAACTATTTGGTGGAAAATAAATTTATTTAATTGAGAATTCTCTTCTTTAGTAGAAGATTAATCTTCGTGGCTAAAAATTCATTTTTTGGGTAGAAAATTAATCTATTACAGTTAAAAATTCATGGTTTTAGTTAAAAATGTATCACTTTGGTTGAAAATTTAACTATTCTATTAAAAAATAGTATCTTACGGTCGAGAAATTAATGTTTTACCTGACAATTGACTATTTCAATTGAAAATCCAACGATTTGGAAGAAAAATGATTTCTATTAGTTGAGAATTCAACTATTTTTCTGGAAATTCATGTATTTTTGGAAAATTCATCTTTTTTGGTGGAAGATTAGTCTTCTTGGTTAATAATTCAACTATTCTAGTTTAAGATTCACTATTTCACTTAAAAATTCATCTTTTTGGTAGAAAATTTAACTATGAGATTTGAAGAACCATCATTTTAGTTGAAAATTTATCATTTTTATTTGAAAATTCATCTATCTTGTTGGAAATGCAATGTTTTAAATTAAATTATTAGTAATTTGAAGCGTTTTTAAGTGAATGTAATATAGTACTCACATTAATTTTACTGAATAGAATATATTTCCGTGTTTTCAAGAAAAGTTTCCGTATTTTCCCTATTATTACCTATTATTATCAATAAAGGAACTTTCTTTTTTACACATTTAAGATATTTAAAAGGACGGAAAAAATCCAAAATTGTATGCATATTCGGAGCCGATTGTTTAAAAAAATTCCAAATTCTTGAATGGCTTCGTACCATCAATTTTGCTAAACTCTTTTGACAGGCCTTATCTCCCTCTGCCGAACCCTATTCACTTGTCAACATCAGATGATTGATAGAGAAAGTTTATAAGACCTAATATAAAAAAGTTGTATAAAATTGAATTACATACTGCGCTTTAGAATTTCAGCCCTCTTTTGAATGTAATTATTCCAAGATTGATTATAGAATAAATTCCATCTCTATCCATTTATTTAATAATAATTTTTTTTATTATTAAAAATGAAAAATTTAATTAATTTAAACAAACTTGCAATGTAGAATGTATATTTATGCAAATTTTACGTACTTTCGTTTTCAATATAATAAAGAAGGTCAGTTTATATTGACTTACAATATTATTAAAACAGAAACTTACCCACTGATCACAAAAGTTTTCCTTATCTCTATGAAAAACACTTTTCATGATTTAAATCCTTTTCGATATATTAATGATCAAGATTATCAACAAAAAAAAAATTATTAGTTACATTTTCGACCAAATTTTTTAATTTTCAAGACAAAAAGACGATATTTTTACATGACAGTTGAATTTTCGACAAAAAAGTTCATTTTGAGTCAGGCATAAAAGATGAACTTTTAATTCAAAAGGACGAATTTTCAACAAAAAAGTTGAATTTTCAACCAAAAAAGATAAGTTTCACAAAATTGTTGAATTCTCAACAAAATAATTAAGCGTTATCCAAAATAGTTGAATTTTTACCAAATAGCTGAATTTTTACGTATAAAGATGAATTTTCAACAAATAAGATCAAAGCTGACTTTTAAACCAGAGAAGAAGAATTTTCAATAAAAGAAGATAATTTACAATTAAGAAAGATGAATTTAAAAAAATTGGATTTTCCAACTAAAATAGATACATTTTCAACCAAAGATGGAATTGTTAAATTTTCAGTTAAAAAAATAATTTACAACAAAAAAAACAATTTTTAACCCGTTGAATTCCAGTAAAAAAGATGAATTTTTAACAAAATAGTTCAATCTTCTACCAAATAGTACAATTTATAACTTATAAAAAATAAATTTTCAACCGCAAATGGAAAAGCTACATTTTCAGGTGAAAAATTAACTTTTTAACCAAAAAAGAACAAATTTCTAACAAAATAGTAAAATTTTCAAGTAAATAGTTTAATTTTTAACCAAATAGTTTAATTTTCTACCAAATTGTTAATTTTTCAACAGAAAAACATACATTTTCAACAAAATAGTTGAATCCTCAACCAAAACAGATTAATTTTCAACCAAGGAGTAGAATTTTCAACCATAAAGAATGAATTTTTAAATGAGAAGGTTAATTTTGTACTAGAAAGACGAATTTTCTGCAAAAAGAAAAACGAATTTTTAGAAAAATAGTTACATTTTTAACCAAAGAGATGAATTTTCAACTGAAATAATGAATCATTAAAAAGAAAGATTTTCAAGAAAAAACTTCAACATTCAAAAAAATAAAATTTTTAATTAAAATTGAAAGAAAATTAATTTTAATTATTGTTAACGAAAATAATTGTTTAAACAATTTATTAGTATTGTTAATAATATTATTTTAGAATGAGGCTAGAAATTGCGGTTTATTTCTGAAATTTTCAAAATTTTGTTCACTTTTCACTTGGAGTGAGTTATTATTTAATTTATTATAGCAAAAATAATTGTTTAAACAAATTATTATTGACTATAGCTACCTTATTCTATATTAATATTAGACAGTTGCGGTTTTTTCTGAATTTTTTAACTTTTGTCTATTTTTCAATTAGAGTGAAGTAATAATTAATTAAAGTAGACAAAAATAATTGCTTAAACAATTTATCATTATGGTTAATAATATTCTCTTTGCTTAATATTAGAAAGTGGCGGTTTCTTCTGAAATTTTTAACTATTTGTCTATTTTTCACTTGGAGTGACTTAATAATTATTTTAATTGAGCCAAAATAATTGTTGAAACATATTATTGTTAATAACTATCTTCATCTATATTAATGTCAAACAGTTACAGTTTTTTACTGACATTTTTAGCTTTTTCCCCACTTTTCACTCAGGTAATAATTAATCCAAGTTAATCAAAATAGTTGTGTGAACAATTTATTATTGTTTATAACTATTTTCTCTTAGATAAATGCTAGAAAGTTGGGGCTTCTTCTGAAATGTTTAAATTTGCTTTGCCTTTTTAGTTATGAACAAATGATAAATAAATATTAGAGAGAAACATATTTTAAATATTCTATTTCTTTATCGTGAATATATTTTGCTGGAGGAGGGCTGATATAAAAATATATACATTGGGAAACAGCAAAAAAAAATTCACTTAAAAAAATAAAATACTATTAAAAAAATTCTTCTTCTTGAGGTTCACTTATTATTTGTTCATTACTAAAAAGTCAAAGCAAAACTAATGATTTCAGCAAAATAAAAATTTCTAGCATTACTCCAAGAGAATATAGTTATAAAAAATAATCGATTGTTTAAATAAGCATATTTGTTAACTTGCATTAATTATTACCTTACTAAGTGAAAAGTGGATAAAAAGTTTAAGACTTCAGAAAAAAGCGCAACTTTTTAGCATTTATCTAAGAGAAGATAGTTATAAACAATTATAAATTATTTAAATAACTATGTTTGTTAACTTGCATTAATTATTACTTTACTGAGTAAAAAGTGAGGACAAAGTTAAACATTGCAGAAGAAACCGAACTATATTGCTTTCATAAAGAAAAAGATAGTCAAAAACAATAATTATTTGTTTAAATAATAATAATATAATTTTAAAAGAAATTGATTTATTTTTGGGTGGATTCGAACAAATTTCCGCGCGTCGTTGATAAAAATTAGAAAAAAATTTGTTTGAACCACTCTAATGTGAATGCTCCCCTTTCAGATATTCAATATTCATATGTACCAAATATTATTTATTTAATATATTTTTTTTATTAAGAATATTTTTAAAGAGCGTTTTATTAATAGAAATTTTCAAATTAAGAGTATCACTTTACATTCGTTAATTTCGCCCTGAATCAATCGATTAAAAAGTCCGAGTCCGGTCACTCAACGACCTTTAACGAGAAAATTACTCTGCCTTTTCCGTCCCGCCTTTTACTACTTACGACTCAGTGGCTTTCATTCACGTGAGCTTACACGTGCATTTAAACATTACTTTTGTAAAAGTTAAAAATATTTTTTATTGCTAGCAATTGGAAAAATTATTGAAATTTATCATGGAATTATAACATTTTTTTATACGATAATTATCGCAAATAATAAAAATCATTTCAATAATAAAAATCGTAGAGAAGCTTCTGCGAATTGAGAAAAACATTTGTGCTTTTTAAACAATCTTGGGCGGATAAATTAAAACTTTCACATTATCTAATAAATTGTTATAAATATTGTACATGTTTCATGTCAGTGCCTTTTGCTAGAAATGATTTTTTGTTAATTTTATATCAAACATAAAGTTTCGAAGAATAAATCATCAAGATTCGCAACTTTCAACAGTTTTAGGTTATGTTATCGTTTTACAATAAGAAATTATTAAATTTCAAAGATTCAAACTTTTTTATCAATTTACTTTTTTCGGTTTTGTTAGAGATTTTTACTGTTTAGCGTTTTTTAAACAAAAATCATTAGATTGTTGAGGTTCATAATTTTTTAACAATTTTAAGTTAGGTTAGTGTTTTACACTTAAAATTGGTATTTTAAAACAAAAATGATTATAATTTTAACAGGATTTAGAATCTTTTAACAATTTTGGATTAAGTTATTATTGACATATTTGAACAATTTTAGGTTATGTTAGCGTTTTACACCAATAATTGGCATTTTAAAACAAAAATTATTAAAATTTGAACAAGATTTAAAATATTTGATCAATTTTGGATTATCTAAGTGTTTTTCGTCGAAGATTGGGATTTTTAACTTTTAAACAAGATTTCAAAGAAGATACACAAATTTTAACAATTTTTGGTGTAGGTTACCATATTACACCAAAGATTGGTATTTTAAAATCGAACTCATTAAAGTTCGAACAATATTTGTAATTTTCGAACAGTTTCAGGTTATATCAACTTTTTTCAACAGAAATCGGTTATTTTAAACAAAAATTTGAACAATTTTAGGTTACGTCGGAATTTCACACCGAAAATTGGAATTTTCAAACAAAAATTATTATAATTTGAACAACATTTAGAATCCTTTAACAATCCTGGATTATTATTAGTTTTTCGTCATAAATTTGTATTTAAAATTTTAAAAAAATAGATACTTCAAACATGTCAAGGAAGATTCACAACTTTCAAAGAATTTTAGGTTATATTGACATTTTACACTAGAAATACGTATTTCTAGTTAAAAATAATTAGTTTTGAAAGGAGATTAAATTTTTACAATATATTCTTAGGTTAGACTAGCTGTTGTCATCGCAAATATCGCTATAGATGTCAAAGAAGATTTACCATTTTTGAACAAATTAAGGTTATGTTAACATTTTTCATCAGGAATCGGTTATTTTTAACAAAAATCATTAAATTTCGAAGGAGATTTACAATTTCGAACAAGGTTTTATTATGTTATGTTAATATTTTTCTCCGAAGATCGGTATTTTCAAACAAAAATAATTATGATTTGAACAAAACCTAGGATATTTTAACCATTTTAAGCTATGTTAGTACTTTTCGTCGAAAATTGATATTTTTATTCAAACAAAATTAAGAATCACAACTTTTTTGGCAATTTTAGGTTATGTTGGAATCTTAAGCCAGAAATCGGTATTTTTGGTAAAAAACAATTAGATTAAAAAGAAGATTAAAATTTCTTGTTCGATTGTAGGTTAAGCCCGACGGTTTTCATCGGAAATGTCGATATAGATTTCAAACAAGATCTACAATATTGTAACAATTTAAGGTTATATTAACTTTTTTTCACAGAAAATCGGTTATTTTAAACAAAAATCATTCAATTAAACAAAACATTTACAATTTGGAACAATTTTTAGTTATGTCACGTTAGTGGTTTTCGTCGAAAATTGGTATTTCTAATTTAAAAAACTATAAGATTTTTCAAATTAACAGTATTCTTTAGATTATCATTCAGTCATCAAATTCGCAATTTTTGTACAATTTATGATTTTGTTAACGTATTATATATTGTAACTCGGTGTAGATTTGAGAAAAGATTTACGATTTCGGAACAATTTTAGGTTATGTTAACATTTTTCGCTGGAAAAACGTGATTTTAAACGAAAAGAATAAGGAAAAGAATTGGTTTCAATTTCATATTGTTTCTAAAGTATCGAAATAAATTGAAAATCGATTTTTGCTTTTCAATTCAAAAGATATCTTTTTGTGAATTAACCCCGTGTGAAAGGGAAGTAATCATACTCTTGTCAGCCTCTTTTCGCACTGTTGATTCTTCGGTGAACATACGTGCTCCTGCTTTTGGATCGTAGCCAACTCGATGTCAACGAAGACATTTCGCTCATTTCTTTCTCACTTTTTACGTTATATCTCTATATATATGAACACGTGACATTGTCCGACATTTTCGACTAGAGAAGAGTCGTAAAATTAAAATATTCATTTTGTTCATCATAAAAAAAAAATTAGGTTCCTGTCCTAATAAAATTGGTGGAACGAAATTATCCCGTGTGGCAAAGTCGATTGGGGCCAAACTGGGTTCCAGTCAGGTTGCCCGATTACCAATTAGGCACCAATTTGGCGCCCCAATTACTCCCAGATTGGGCTACGGTCTGGCTCGCACTGAAAAGTATTTGAAAATTTTCTGTTGAATGTTGATGTGACAATTATTGAATCCTTTTCGATACTGTTTTTGTAACCTAGAAAACTCATCTGAAAAAATCAATTCGAAATACTAGCGGAACGAACGATTATTGGGGAGTATTTTTTTTCTTTTTGGAAGCTCAAATCCATATTCGAGGCGGAAAGTCTTTGCGGATAGTCAACACTTGCGATAAATATGTCAAATTCCTTAAATATTGCACCTCGAAAGCAGCAGAAAAATGATAAACAGAACTGGCGCGATACTCAAAATGGAAGAGTTATTCCAACAGATATAGGAGTTTATCACGGAATTTTTTTACTCATTATTTTACATTCATCTTATTTTTCATTTTTTTTGTGTTTTTATACAAATATATGTTTAATAAGATACATTTGTTATCGGTTTCAATAATTTATTACAACTTTATAAAAATTATCACTCTTTTGGCTGTTGGAATAATTTTTCTATTTTGAATATCGCGCCAGTTCTGTTAATTTTCTTTCTGCTGCTTCGAAAATGCAATATTTAAGAAATTTAACATATTTATCGCAAGTTTTGACGATCCTCAGGGACTTTCCGCTTCGAATATGGATTTGAGCTTCCAAGAGGAAAAAAATTGCTTAAACTGAATCCCTTCCTGTACCCAGTGGCGACAACATTTTTCTGAATACTTTTGAATACCCGAAATCTACCATAATATAGAACATTTTTAATCCCTTTTGAATTTGCATATTTCGCTCTACTTATTTACTGTTTTTCGAACAATAATGAGGTTAAGCACATTTAAAAACACAGTTATTAGTCATTTTACGTTGTCAAGATTTATTGCTTAACAGGCAGCTGTGATGAAAACTAATTTTTTTAATTTATTTATCATGACTTTATATTTTTTTAATTGATCTTATTTGAATAACGCAAGAGTTTTGAGATAAAGTGATGTATTGTTATGCACAATCCTACTATATTTTGCAAATTTTATGATTTTGAAGCGCCTTATAATGCGTTACACGAAAATGGTGTTTTTAATTTATTTTAGGTTACTTTTGACAGTTCCGATTGGCTTTGAAAGGGTTTGGAATCTCAATATTTTCGCTGCCTAATCGGGAATTCAAAAATAAAGGACAGAAACGACATTCCTAGGTATTGAAATTTTTAATACCTTGGAATGCAAACCTTACCGGGAATATTAATTATGCCTAATTAACCTCAAAAGAGATTTTGTCATTAATATCATATCAATAAGACATTTTGTTTATGTGCTAAACTTATACATTTTAATTTAATGAAGAATACACACTTTATTTTGTTTCTAAAGGCGGAAGTTAGTATTTTTAGATCAGGTGGTGTGAGAATGAAATTGTCGACACATTCTTCTTCTGCCATCCTTATATTAAACTGATTTTTCAAAAAAAATATCTTGAAAGTATTATAAACAGATGAGTTTGACGGTCTTTATAAAAAAAAAATATATTCACTTGCATGTTTACTTTGCATTTGCGCGATTGACGTGATTACTCCATTACGCGTCCTCCAAAAGAACGAAAGCAAGACTGAGCAACACGAACGACTGAGGGCGCTGGCTTTGTTTCATGCCACGTTCTGATTGGCCAACGTGAGACCATGAAAAAGCGCGGGTAATTTTAAAATTGATAAAAACCTTAACAGAGGGAATAGGTGTAATACACTGAGCAAAGTGTTTTGTTAAACTAATTTAATATTTTGTCAATCCAAAGAATATTTTTTCTTCTTCGGAAACTCAAAAAGTTTAATTTTTGCAAAGTTTGTACTTGAATGAAAAAAAATCAACTTTTGTAAAAAATTGGCTCTCACATGTTTCTTAAAAATTATTTTGAACATTTTTTCATCCAATGTTCATACTGTCCAGCGCCAACCCTGGGCAAAGTCAATATGAGCTATAACAAATTGTCCGTATATAAATGCTTTTATTACGTAAGTTATAATAATTAATATTTCATATTCAGCAAATCAGCAAATCAAATTGCATGTTTATGGTCAGAATTAATCTAGCCTAATGTAGAAGCAAAATATTTTATTATTTAATAACCTTAAGTGGCTGTTTTCAGTTTTCCCTTAAGAATTTTCGAGAATTTTGTAAATCGCAATTCCCAAGTGGGGAATTTGATTTCTAAAAATTTATTTATAAAAGAGAAAATTTGAATATGAATGACTCCCTAATAATAACGGCAATAATTCTGTTCTTAAAATTTGAACAAATGTTTTAAAAATGACAAATCGACTCTATTCACAACCTCACGTCCATGTTAAATTTATTTATCTATTCATAAAGATTAAGGATTTTTTGCAAAATCAATATAGTATATAAAAATTTTCAAATAAGTACTTTTATTTGATGATCGAATTTATTTTTTAATATTTCTAAGCATCATTGATAAAAGACAAATTTTTAATTTTTAATGTTTATTGATAGTAGAAAATAATTCTGTTCATAACATTTTGCTACTATACTATAATTTGTAAACTTTTTCACACTTTCAATTAGATAAAAAAATAAAATTATAGATAAAAACATAGAATATATAAGAGTGTAGGGTATGTTTTAACTTTTTTTTACCAGAAATCGGTTATTTTAAACCAAAATAATTTTACTTGAAGAATTAAACTTAAAACTTTGTGCAACTTGTGTTAGTGTCTTTCGTCAGGAACTGGTATTTTTTAATCAAAAATGAAATGGTTTGATTGATACCAAAATATTATGCATTAACTCTGAAGTTGAGAAATCAATTTTTCTCAGTCATCAAAAAAATTGTCCTTGCTTTTTTTATTATTTTAGATAACAGACACTATATAATACAATAAATTTTCATTAATATTATACTTATCAAATTTATTTTTAAGTTAGAGTAAGGTTTATCAATTTTATATATTGATTTTTAGAGCAATAAATTCCATACCGAAAATAAAATATGTTTTTAAAAAGTTTTTTTTTATTGTTTAAAGTTAACATTCTTAATAGTATCACTTACATGTGTAGGTTACTGAAGGTTACGGAATTAATTAAGAGTGACTTGTTGGATTGTTTTTAATTCGCGATCTCGTTATGCAGAGTTTAAAGAAAGAGTGAAGATTACTCTTCTTAACTGATAAATTGGCCAGGATGTTAGTGATCAAAAATTGAGATTAAATAAAATAGCTGTCAAAGATAATAAATCTTAAATCCTAAAATTTTGATTTCAAGTTGTTTTTTGCAGTTGCTTGCTTCTAACAATCATATTTTTAGTTGCAAATTGTATTATTTGGTTTAAAATTCAACAATTTTGTGAAAAACTTATAATTTTTTGTTGAAAATTTGTAATTTTGGGTTGAAAATTAATTTTTGTTAAATTCTTTTTTTTGTTTAGAAACTGCATCTGTTTTAGTAGAAATTTAATTTTGTTTTTTAAATAAGAATGCAAATATTTGGTTAAAAATCAATCTTCTTTGATTGAGGATTCAACTATTTTCTTGAAAATTCGTCTTTTGCGGTTGAATTTGAAAGTTTATTATTAAAAATTAAAATCATTTTTGTTTGAAATATCTACCATTACATTCGTTATTGAAAAATCTTATCTTTATTTGAAAATTAAACTGCTTCGTTCAAGGTTGAGCCATTTTGTTAAAAAAAAACTAATTTTTCGTTGAAGATTCATCATTATATTTAAAAATTGATCTTTTGATACGAAAATTCAACTACTTGGGTAAAAGTTGAACTACTTTGTTAAACATTCATTTATATTTTTGGTTTAGGGTTCATCTCTTTGGTTGAATTGAAAATTTAACTATTTTATTGTGAATTTAAAAAAAAAATTTTTTAATTAATTTTTTTTTAACGGAAAATGTAGATTTTTGGTTGAAAATTCATAGTTTGGGGTTGAAAATTAAACTGCTTTAGAAAAAATTAATCTTATTTCTTGAAAGTTAAAAAATTTGGGTCAACTTTTTTTCTTTCTTGACTAAAAAATCCCAATTTGTTGAAAATTCTTCTTTTTTGTTAGAAAATTTATCATTTTAGTTGAAAATTCATCTCTTTGGTTGAAAATTTGAATATTTTGTTGAAAATGTAACTGTCTGTTTAAAAGTTCAATCATTTTGTTGAAAAGTTGTCTTTTTTGGTAGAAAATTAATCTACTTGGTTAAAAATTCTTCTTTTTGGTTTTAAAACTTATTTCTTTCGGTAGAAATTGATTCTTTTTGTTTTTGAAATATCAACTATTACATTTTTTGTTGAAAATTCGTCTTTTTCTTGAAAATTCCAGTTCTCGGGTTAAAAATTCAACTCTCTTCTAAACAATTCGTCTTTTTGGATTGAAAATTCAACTATTTGTTTGATGCTTAATCTTTTTTTTCTTATTAAAAATTCGACCATTTGGTTGATAATTTCTATTTGTAGGTTAAAAAATTAACTATTTGGTTGAAAGTTTAACTGATCAGTTGAAAATTCGTCTCTTTTGATTTAAAGTTAAACTATTTGTTTGCAAAAGGCACACTTAGGTTAAAAATTAATTTTTTTATTCTTATAAATTCAACTATTTAGTTGAAAATTTATCTTTCTTGATTTTGTTGAAAATTAACATTGTGTTTTTAAAAGTCAACAGTTTTCTAAAAAAATCGACTTTTTAGTCTGAAAATTCGACCATTTGGTTGAAAATTCATCTTTTTATGTAAAATCAAGCATTTGGTTAAAAATTCAACTATTTTATTGAAAATTCAAGTATTTCCCTAATAAGTGATCTTTTTTAATCGAAAATTCAACTGCTTTGTTGAACGTCCGTCTATTTAAACAGAAAATTAATCCTTTTAGATTAAAAATTTATCTTTTGCGAACGAAAAATCATCCTTTTTTGTCGAAATAAATAAATAATTTTGAAATGTTAATCTTCCAGCCAACCTCCTTCGAGTTAAATAAAATTTTATCGTGAAATCCATTTTCTTGAGATTTTATGCTTGAGATTATAAAAACTGGAAAATAGAGTAGAAATGCCTTATCTTAAACGGATCTGAAGTGAATTCGTTATTACGAGCCTCTTTGCTTTTCTTATCACGAAAATCGATTTTCTTCTCTTCTTCGAAGCTTACATTTCTCTTCAGTCTGCTTTACTGAATTTAAATATCTATTTAAAATTTAATTTTCATATTTATGAATCATTATATATTATATATATTTCAAAAATACAAAAGTAACAAGAGTAGTCAAAGTAAGAAAGTTATGAATCTTCCAAATGTGGCAGTCGGAACTATAGGTAAATCTAAAGAAACACTTTTAGAAAAAAAATTCTGGAGGCATAAAGATTTTGATCCCATTATCGGATAATTGGAATTGTGCTCAAACCGGAAATTCAAATTTTTCTGAAATTTTTTATAAAGAATAAAATTAATTTCAGAGTTGAAAATTTCTTTTTTTGGCTGAAAATTAATTTTCTTAACCGAAAATTTATCCATTCGAGTTGAAGATGAATATTTTAGTTAAAAATTCATGCCATTGGTTGAAAGTCCAACTATTGTTGGTTGAGAAACCATATATTTGGTTAAAAAGTGTATTATTTGGTTATAAATCAAATTATTTTGATAAATATTCAACAATTTTGATAGAAAATCATTCTACTTAGCTGAAAATTCAACTGTTTTGTTGAAAATTCGTCTTTTTGGGTTCAAAATGTAATGGTTTTTGTAGAAAATTCAAATATTTGATTGAAAATGACGTTTTTTATACAAAAATTCTACCACTCAGTCAAAAATTCATCTTTTTTGGTTGAAAATAAATTGTTTGTTGAAAATTCAACTCTTTTATGAAACATTGGTCTGTTTGCTTGAAAATTTAATTATTTGGTTAAAAATTACTTTTTTTTTAATTCAAATATTTGGTTGAAAATTACCTTTTTTATTTGAAAGTTCGACCACTTGGTTAAAAATTCATCTTTCTTTGTTGAAAATTCCTCTTTCTTGGTAGAAAAGAAACTTTTTTGTTGAAAATTCAACTGGTTTATGAAATATTATTTTTTTTTGCATGGAAATTCAATTTTTTGGTAAAGAGGTACTTTTTTTTAAATTCAAATATTTGGTTGAAAATGATATTTTTTGTTGAACATTCAACTTTTCAGGTTGATAATCATACTATTTGGTTGAAATTTAATATTTTTGGTTTGAAAATTCGACCATTTTGTTGAAAATTCATCTTTTTTGAAAACTTCTTCCTTTTTAGTTGAAAATTGATCTTTCTTAGTTGTGAATGAACTTTCTGGGTTGAAAATTCAAGTCTGTTGTTGAAAATTCGTTTTTTGGTTCACTTCCACTGTTTTTCACTTCAAATAAAAATATTTTTTGGTTAAAATATCAACTACTACATTTTTCATTGAAAATTTATATATTTTTTAAAACTTGAATTACTTTGTCGAAAATAGATTCTTTGGTTGAAGTTTTATTATTTTAGCTAAAAATATATTTCTTTTATTGAAAATTTAATTATTTTCTTGAAATTATTTTTTTTTCGCATTAATTTTTCATTGAAAATTTAATTTTCTATTTTTGGTTCAAAATTTATATTTTTTAGCGAAAGCTTCAACCATTTGGTTGAAAAATTCTCCTTTTCGTTAAAAATTCATGTATTATGTTGAAGATTCATGTTTTTTTGGCTGAAAATGAATTTTTTTAACCGAAAATTGATCCATTCCAGTTGAAGATTCATCATTTTAGTTAAAAATTCATCTC
>JAABKJ010002492.1:0-27945 GCA_011634705.1 Andricus grossulariae | reverse complement strand
AGGAGGTATGGATTTCTGTAGATAAAGTAGCCAAACCATCAGCACAGGATCTATTTTTCCTGAATCCAAATTGCGAAGTGTGTATAAGCATCTGGTTTTACAACCACCAGTTCAAACGGGTTGTGATTAATCTTTCAAGAAGTTATAGGAAGCAGGAGGCAAGTGCAATAGGCCGGAATTTAACCGACTCGAGCCTTGATCTAAAATTAAATGATAAATTATTAGGACTTGGTTGAGGATATTTTCTGAGAGATTTTGAATGATTCCATCATTAATTTTATCTAATCCTGGGGAGGATTTGGTTTTCGAGTTTTTAATGGCCTGTTTTAATTCCTGAAGCTTAAGAGACATGGAGAGAGGATGAGAACCGGGGGTCTCCACAGCTGGAGGTGGAGTACGAGGAAAAGGTGGAACAGGAGGTAGATCAGTTGAAGGAGAGCTAGATTCATAGAATGAGTCAATGAACTGTTCCATCTTTTTTGTGGTTTCTATGTTAGCCAAAGAGTTAGTTAGTGAAGGAGAGATCATAAGTCTATGTCTAAAACCCAGAATCTTTTTCCAAACATTAGAAGTCTTAGAAGTGGAAGATAGTGATGCGCAATAAGATCTAAATACTAATATTTTGGTTATTTTAAAGTTCTTTTAGCAGTAGCTTCAAATTTTTGGAGGTCTATGAAATTTTCATAAGAACAATTATGCAGGTTGGCCACAATTACCAGTTTGGCCCTCCTTAGTCTCTCTAACTTAGAGCACTCCTCATTCCACCATGGAGGGGAATTTGGATAATCTCGCTTAGGCTTACTTTCGGTTTTAGGTCCAATTTTATGAAGGGCATTATCTATTAGTTCACAAAGATTTAAGTAGGCTTGAAGAGCCGAGAAGGGTGTACCATCAGGTTGTTTATTATTAAATTTTTCTTCTTTAAGGGCATCATGAAAGAAACTCCAACAGACTTTTTTAAGGTTATGTTTATGGGAAAAGAATTCAAAGTATGAACAAGAAATCTCAAAGGTAATCGAGATGGGAAATTGATCACAACCCATTTTGTCCTGTTCGACTTTCCAAGAGCTCAACGGAGCTAGGTTGCTACAAGCTATAGTAAGATCTATTGCCGATTTAGCTTCATTAATTCCGGTAAAACGTGTAGCGGAACCATCGTTTAAAATATTAAATGTAGAATATTCAATGGTCATGAACAGTTTATTTCCATAGGGAGAGGAATGATCACATCCCCAGGATTGATGATGGCAGTTGAAATCCCCTCCTATAATAATAGAGGGGAAATGACCTGAGAAAGAATCAAAGAAGTTTCCCAATTAATACTGTTATTTAGGGCTCTAGGATTTCTGTAGACATTAACTATGAGAAGGTCGCCCCAGTTAGATGGGATGGAGAGAGCCAACATATCCAAATGCTCAGGAATTTCATAGACAGGGACTTGGGAGAAAGGAATGTCTTTCCTTATTGCGATCATCAGTCCACCGCCAATATTATTGGGGCGATCTTTCCGAATTATGTAAAATTTTGTAAGGAAAAAATTATTTTTGCACTGAAGCCAAGTTTCGTTCAATAATACAACACCATAGTTATTTAATATTCTTTCTAAGTTACCTTTTTTATTTATAATACCACGACAATTCCATTGAACAATCCTTAATTTCTTGAGGTTACCCATCAAATGTGAAAGAGGAAGATATCGTATCATTAAAAGCAAGATATACAGAAGATATCCACAGTTTATAAATTATTTGTTAACTGTAGTTTGGAGATTCGTATTAGTTAGGGAACTAATTAATTGTTTGAGGCTGACATTTTCAGAGCGAGATAGATATGGGGCAGAAGTTTTGAAGCAAATCCATTAAGGAAGAGATCATTTTTGGCAGATTTTCAGTGTTGATGGTTGGAGGGGGAGTAGGCGATCTAGAAGGCGAACTAAGAGGACGATCTGCTAAATAGACCCCGTTACCGAAAGGACTAGGTTCCTGCGAGTACAGATGGGAGAAAGATCGCGGTGGAGTAGAATTGAGGGGTTTGCGAGATGGGGAGGGAGTTGAGGAAAGGGGAGAGGACGAATGACGGTTTGACTTTGTAAGAATGGGATCAGAGTTTAGATTTACATCACCCAAGGAAGGGAAATCAGAGAAGTTGAAATGTTGGCTAGAGGAGCCTTGGGATAAATTTTGTTGGGATGTAGCTGAGTGCATAAGATTTTTAATCCCATCAGGAGAAGATCGCTCTCTATTATATAAGAAGGCTGCAGATTTAATGGCAATGTTACGATAGATTGCAATTTCCCGGATATCTTTTTCACCAAGAAATTCGGGGAATCTTTTATCACTATCCCAGTGAGGACCATTACAGTTTAAACATTGAGCGGGTTCGGACGCTTTGAGTCAAATTTGTCCCTCTTCGTGGGGCTTTCCACCACAATATAGGCATCGTGGGTTTTTGCAGATATTTTTTACATGCCCATGTATAAAGCAACCATACCATATTTTTGGTTGGGAGACATAGGGGTCTACTCGACAAAAGTGGAAATAAAGTTTAATGTCCTGGGGAAGCGTTTGCCCGTCGAAAGTCACTAGGACTGTGGTACCAGGAATAGTTTTACCGTCGTTGTCTTTCCAGTCAAATCTTTTAGCCTAGAGAATGGGGACGGGGCTAATGGCACACTCCTTTACCTCTTCCATGGTCAGATCAGTTGGGACACCTCTGATGATACCCATGCGCGTAACTCTAAAGTCAGGAATGAAAGCTTTAAGGTTAGAATTTATCTTTTCTAAATTATCCACAATTTTATTAGCTCCGGAACCAGATTTGCAAAGAATTGTGGTTCTACCTGGAACCTTATTTTTACATTCAATAACTTCGTCTTTGAAGTTTTTGTGCAAGATTTTACCTAAGGAAATGATCTGAACAGGAGGATTACTAATAGAGTCTCTTTCTACAGTAAAAGGGCCCTTATTATATTTCGAGTAACTATTTTTCGGTTTAGGATTCACATGGTTAGAGGAAAACTTATTTAGTTCAGTATGCCTGGATTTATAAGAGTTATCATGCTCTCGCAAGTCTTCAGCCGATCTTTTGAGCTTCGCCAGTTTAGACTGGTTCTTAAGTTTGGCAGATGTGGAAGAATCAGTATCGACTAAAGCAGGGTTATAACTCACGGTGCCAGGTTCCAAATCTGCACAATTCCGATTACTATGTGTGGAGGCAATCTCTGAAAGAAGCCCTCGTTGAGTTTGGTCAAAAACCTTCTCATTTATATCTCCTATTTCGATGTCGTCATCGACAAGCTTCGAACGGCCAAACGACCCCATGCTTAGATGTCACTCTGGCCTAAGCAGCCAGTGAACCTGTGAACGCCCACCTGATTTGCAGTTCCAATTGAAGTCCGCTCGAAATAAAAACTATAAAATGTTATCCTTACGTCACCACGCCTTTAGGCTTCCTTTTCGATGCGAAGGAAGAGTCTCAGAGATAAACACAGAAACTTCTTCCTTAATTATTATAAGCACAAGGAAAGCGACTTTTTCGTACGGCCCCCATCTTTCCAACCCTGCAACAGCATGATTGTTTGCTCGTGATTGGGCAGCGCTATGTGTGTATGGAATTTCGTCGTTTGTTCTCCGTATTGCTATGTTGAAACCTGTATACCGCCTAGTTGGCGTAATTGACGCTATTTTCATGCTATCGACACCATTTTGGCCTCGTGGTTGAAGTCGATTTTTTCTCGAGGTTTCGCGATGTTGGTAACCAATTTCACCGCTTTTTGCACTTATTTCAGCTCATACTAATTAGAAAATTGAGTAATTATTTTCTTTGATGTATACTATGCGAAACCCTGGAGTACCGGTTGAACGGCTCAGCACCGCGTACTTTTTCCTTTCTTTTCTTTCGTTTACGGCTTTCTGAAATGTTCGCTATGAATGTGTGTTCTGAAAATAACATATATTTACTTAAATCTGGTATTGATTTGGCTCATTACGTTAGAGTCAATTCGCTTCTTTTTCTCTCTGCTATCCATTGGCAGATTAGGCTTGGCCTTGAGCTGTCGCTTACTGTAACTTGCTGCCGACTCACTTTTCTCCCTTCTGAAAACGTAAACTTTTCCCCGAATGTCTCGTCCTGCCTGACAATACTTAATTGTCTCAATGAGTACATTTTCCTATTTTCCACTTAACATTAAATTGTACACGCCAATTTTATTATAGTTTTGCATTATTTATTAACGAGTAAGATGGTATTATTTGAATGCTAGAATTTTTCCCCTACGGCTGATCCATCCCCTCTACCAACAATTTTACCCAAAGGGCCGAAACCAGCCTGGACAAAAACCTGACCCACGCCCAGTTACTTGTCTTTTGAGTGTCCGGTTGGCGCATGTGCGCCTGGCACCCCACATCTACTAAGAAATCTCACTGTTCTAGCTTTGCGTTTTTTTTTAGATGATGGGCTTTAATAATATTTTCTGCGATTTTCTATTTCTATTTTTTTCTGGTTTTTGTCTGATTTTTTTTTATTTTCTAACATTTTCTACGTATATGCATAATTGAAGTCATTTCAATTCTTGAAATCAAACCTTTTTGATTAAAAAAAAGCTTTGTTCCGATAAATTAAAAAAAGGCCGCAGCTGTTCGTCCTTCTTTTTAGGACAATTTTGAAATGTAGTTAGTTAGTTAGTTGCAATGTGGGCTCAAGCTATAAAGCCTATTGTGCAACACCCGTGTTTATTCTCAAGGCAGTACTCCGAATCCGGCCATCTTCGCCGAGTGTTTTTGGATCTCGGTGGGTTTCGCTGTTACCAACATTCTGAAATTATACCTTTCAGGTGCCAGGCGTACCTATCCCACAGTAAATGACGTCCTTATTTGTTGATCAGGCAAAGTGATCCTCACCCACTCTGCCAAACGGCAGCCTCCCTAGCAGGCCGCAGGATAGAGGATACAGCCAGACTAGGGTGGACGGAGCGATCCCTTGGTGCGTTATGTAAGTGTACGTGTGTGTGTGTTCATTACTCGAAATTGGCCACCGACCGCCGAGCAAGAGTCCCCCGTAGGTGCCTCGAGCACAGCAGTCCCCCGTAGGAGCCTCGAGTGCAACAGTCCCCCGTACGAGCCTCAAGCGCAAAGAGATCGTTGCCTCATTTTCGAGTCTTCTCAAAATCGGCTTCGGCCCACAAGGTTAGGCTCTCGAAAGAGCCCATTTATCCCTGATAAGGCACCAGCTTTTTCCGAGGGGACCTTCAGTTTAAGGTGGGTTCCGAACCACCGAAGCCCCAGTAGAAGTACATAGAAAGATTTGCATTGGTACCCGGCTCAGGGATCGAACCCCAGACCTCCTGCATGAAAGTCTGACGCGCTATCGTCTGAGCCACCGTGGCTTCTATTTTGAAATGTAATGATTAAACACAATTAATAACGTTCTAGATTCTCATCACACTCAATTAAAGTGTGACGATGTGGAAAATTTGGATTTTCGTCATTTGATAGTTACGCAATTGTTTGTCTTCTTTGACCTTAAAAAAGAAGTAAAGGAGAATAATCAAAGATTCAGTAGTTGAAAGCAAATTATTTATCATTACTTAATATTTGGAGAAGTCGATTCATACAAGTAATTTAATTATGTTGTAGATTCAAAATTGACTTATTTCTTCATGCAATCTTACAAACTATGACTAATAGATTAATTACTTTATGAAGCAACGGTAATTTAGGAATGGATTTGCATAGATACAGTGAATCTTTAAATAAGCATTTTTTTCTACGATTGTCAATTTCTATTTTTTTAATTTTTAATTTTTGTCTGATCCGGTAAATTAAAAACGTTGTATCCGTCATCATACAATTACGCAATTGTTTGCCTTCTTTGATGTTGAAAAAAGTAGAGGAGAATAATCAGAGACTGAGTATTTGCAAAAGACTGTTTATCATTACTCAATATTTGCAGAAGTCCATTTACACAAGCCATTTAATTATGTTGTAGATTTAAAAGATTTTTACACGTGTCGGTATTCAAATTAAATTTAAAGACGTCAACGATTTTATGTTCTTCAAGGAAAATTTACTTATTTCTTCATGCAATCTTACATACTATGACTTACAGGTTAATCATTTTATGAAGCAAAGCTAATGTAGGAATGGATTTGCATAGAAACAGTGAATCTTTAAATGAACATACAGAGTATTTTCAGTAAACAATATTCAAAAAAAAAATGATTAAATTTATATCAAAGCACATTAATTTATGTGAAACTCCAATTTACATTCACAAAAAAATGGTAAATAAAGAAAATAACATCAACCTTATTGAATCTCAGATCATTTTGTAACATAACTAGATCATCAATCGCTCGCGTGTAGTTTTTTCATTTAAGGGGAAAAACGATTTTTAGTAATGAATACAAATTTCGATCAACAATTTATTTTTTGAGATTATGTTATTTTAACGTTATTTCAATCTAATTTTTCACAGATTCTCGAGAAAATTCTAAAAGATTTTTTAGGATATCAGATATATCAAGTCAAATATTCAACAACATTTTCTACCAAAGAACATAAATTTTGAACAAAAAATGTAATACATAATTTATATTTGAATAAAAGATATTGTAATTACGAACATAAACAGTTGAACACATCCAAAAAAGACGAATTTTTAACCAAAAAATTAAATCCTGTACCAAAAAAAAAACTTTTAACCAGTTGTTTTTCAAACAAAAAGAGATCAAATTTTTATCAGAAGATTCGAATTTTGTACAAAATAGTTACCATTTTTAACCCGAAAATAAAAACTTCTATGAAACGATCGAATTTTAAACCGAATGGTTATATTTTTAACCAGAAATAATAAATTTCTCACTAAAATGATGAACTTTCAACAACAACAAAATAATTATTAACAAAGTAATTATACTTTTAACCGAGAAGATGAATTATAAATGAAAAATATGAATTCTCAAAGAACAATGCAAAAATTGATATTGCAATTAAAAAAGATTCTAATTTTAAATAAAAAAAGTTGAATTCATCAAGATAAGTAGAGAGCCGAACTAAAGAGTTGAATCCTTAAGAAAATAGATTAAGTAAAGAAAAATTAAAAAGACTTTCTGGGACATTGATGAAAGAATAAAGTGTCGAGAACCATATCATGCTGACTTTTTAATGTAATTACCAGTTATATACGACATTTCTATCCGACATTAGATCGCAGGCACTGTATTTTAGGTTTACATTTTTATCAAATTAGCGGTGTGCAGGAGTATGCTTTATAATCACTACTTTAAAATGGGACGTGATTGGTCTTCGGAAACCCACTGGAGTTAAAGCGAGTTCTTCTGAGTTCAATGGAATAACATTCGGTTGGTCTATGTTTATTTTTACACGTCTCGTACCACGGCTGAAACGTTGATATATTCCAGCAAGAACATCTACGGTCTCCAATATTGCAAAGACATAACCACTGGGTGTTGATAGAACAATTTGTTCTTCAGATGGCACAGGCTCAAACCCATAACTTTCTGTTTGTATTTTAAGTGATCTATCGGCAGGAAAAGTGCATTTTCGAAGTTCGAATATCTGGCGAGGATTTCTATGAGGAATAAGGCGAATAAATTCAAGTTGTTCTAGACCACATCCCTGTCCATCAGGAGAAGGAAGCGTTGTAGGAGGAACCATGACCTTGGAAGGAGGACGCCTGACAGGAGACCTGGACCTGGATTGAGGGGGAGACTCGGGAGGAGAACGATTCAGGTCAATATCAGGTCGGGGATTTCTTTCAGAAGAAGAAGAAGAAGAAGAAGGTCCGCCATGAGGCAAAAGAGGAACACGGTCTTCATCAGGTGAAAGTTCTCTCTTTATTGAACTTGACTCTGCAACAAGAAAGAGAGAATTAAATTTTTTTTAGCCTCCGTACGTTACACTATTGCCGGCCTAGCATTTACTGCCTTACATATAAAAATTTAATGAGACGTGGAGTTGATAAACTTTTTCATTATTTTCTGTCGAACATTATTGTAGATCATATTGCAATACGTATTAATTATCTTGATAGAACAAAGATTTGATTATTTAATTATTTCTGACAAGCTGAATTTCGTTGTTCTTGTTCCGCATGCGGGGGCAAGATTGAAGACGGTCTTTTTTATGAAATAGAAATATCATAGGATGGAACAATTTTGCGGGTAGATTCTTTGGTATTTTATAAATTGGCTTTGCCTAACATTTGTAATCCTTATAAGTTTCAGTTCGATCGGATACTATCTTCTGTTCTGTGTAAAGATTTGAAAATTCAATTTTTGGAATTAGTGAAAAAAAATCGTACGGGCCAAAAAGTGATGGTGTATTTTTTGTAGGTATACTTTAACAAAGAAAAAAAGAGTTACTTTCTTTTCAACAATTTCACATAAGAAATAAACACACTGCGATGAAAGCGGAATTTAAATTATTGATATTATATTTACCAATCAAATTAGGGCAAATTCCCAAGATAAAGCACAGAATGCCAATTAGCGTCCACATTTTTTTTAAATAAAAGAATCCACTTTTGACGAATTTCTAACAGAGTGTAACTAATGAACACTTTTGAAAATGTTTCAGTTTATATAATTATATTCGCTATCTCATTTGCCATTCTAGCTTATTGAGATTTATGACATTTTGTACAATTACGACAGACATACATGAATTACAATGCGATAGAAGTATCAGTATTTATTCAAATTTTATATTTCGCCTTCTATATATACCTCAAACGAATTAAGAAAATTGATAAAATTTTGAAGACTTTACAATTAATTCAAAATATTTCAAAATACTTTTAAAAAATTGAGACAAGAGTCTAAAGAACACAATTAGTGTCATAAAATTAAATTAATCTAAATGAAATTTTAATAATTTAGTTAAAATTAATTTACATTTAATCCTTCAAACTCTTTTGATTTCTGTCAGATTCATTGAATTGAACTCGAGTTTGAGCCTCCCGGATTCGACTCTTCCGAGAATTGACATTGCGCTGCGGGTACCGGTGAGACGAGCTGCGGAGGGATATGACAGGCTCTCTCAGACGTGACAAAACAGGAACTTTGCGGTAAAGCGCTGTACCCTAAGGGTCTACCTGGGAAACTGCGTCATGACGTTGCGTCAGTTCACTCTCAATCGGGAAGCACATACGTTTGCATATTGAATAAGCACGATAGCGAGCTCGCGTCCACTAGCATGAGGCTCCGATGACTGAAGCCAACTGAAGCCGATCGGACCGATTGGATTATTTCGTGCGATCGAATGCGCCTGTAGAGTATCTCTTTGACCTTGACAGCAGCAACACCGGACACGCGAATATCTTGAAGCAGTATCTCGAATTTATTGGCGCAATGTTAAAGAAAGAGAGCAGGTGTATTCGAACTTGTGGCTTTGAAATCTCTTTTTCAATCGTATTGGATAGACAGAGAAAGCATGATCCGTAAAGCATTATTTGCTACGCAAAAGTGTGTGCTTCCCATTTTAAGTGTTTTGCGAGGTGTTTCGCTTATGTATACATAGTTGCAAAATATTTAAATGCTTTTGGATGCTGCTGTCTTTGAATGGTTCATTCAAGCGAGATACAGAGTATCTGTAGCGATTATATATTCAAGAGAAAGCTCTCATTTTAAACGAAACGCTCAACGGTACGCAAACAGTTCAAGTACATTTTAAGTACGGAAAAACATTTATTTTAACATGTGGCAGCAAACTTTCTTACTTCTTTTCGTTGAATATTCATTTTGCCCTTGTCTCCGTATTAGAAAAACGATGTTTAAAATATTTTTTACCACGCAGGAAAATCCACTGGTAATGGTTCAAACGCCCCTGACTGTTTACGTTCAGAGAGCCCGGATTGGAGCCGACCGTCAATCCCAAAGCCGCGCTCCAATCCGAGTTAATTCCTTAAATTCTATGGTGTTCTTTGCAGTTTCAAATGCAAAAATTAAATCTTACTTAACATGAAAATCAACTTATTTAAATTTCTTGCATTCTCTCAATTTTTTTAATTTTTTTAATTACTATACATTCTTTTGAATTATTTTCAATCCAAATTAAATTAAATAAATAATAAATGGTTCATTTTTTAACCAAATAGTTCAATTTTTAAGCTAAGAAGACGAATTTTCTACAAAAATAATTGAATCTTCATCATACAAATATAAATCTTTATTAAAAAAGTTAATTCACAATCCAATAATTGAATTTTCAAATGAAAAGGATGAATTTTCAGCGAAATAGTATAATTTTCGATGAAATAGTATAATTTTAAACTAAAAAAGATACATTCGCAACAAAAAATCTAACGAATTGTGTTCTATCAAATCAGCTCGCATTTGATATAAGGAAATCTCCCTGCTGCGCTGGCAAGATGAGAGTGTGAATTTTGAAATATGAAAGTAATTTTGTAACTTATTAAATTAGTAAAAGAAATAACGAGTTCATTAATCAGCATTCCTTGACCAACGGTTATGGTTTTATCAATCAAAAATGCTATCTAAACATCGAATACTCCATTTTTACACCAAACGACGACAGATACATAAAAAAAGTTTGAAATAAGAATTAAAGCTTTTCGAAATGTCTACAATTTCTTATGAAATTATTTTTTTATAGGACTCGTCTTTTTGGGCTTATGCATCGAAAATTTATGAGTCGAAAATTCTAATTTTAAGCCAAACGACAACAGATATGTAGAAGAGTATAGGAGAAGAATTGTAGCCTTGTGAAAGATCTATAATTTTTCTCTTAACAATTTTGCGATAAGACACTAATTAACAATATGTAATCAAAAATGGAGCCGGAGATGGATCTCCGGTCTCATATCAAATTTTTAATAATTATTTATCTACTTAAATTCTTTTAACTCGATCAAAATGGATTATTACTGCTACTTTTTTACTTTTAATCTATATTAGTCTCAGATTTACTAAATATTTTTTAAGAATCTTTGATGACGTATTCTAATTTTTATACGAGCACTCACACAAATTTTAAGATGTGAAATTCTTTAATATCATTTTGTTGGCTTTCTCAATCTTCGTAATGTATTTAATGCAGCAGTAATAAAATGTTACACTTGCATGGCAGTTATCGTTGACTCTTATCTTTATTTATGTAGCATTTAAACATTGATATTCATATTCATTGTCATTTATTAATAAAAATATGATGTTAACATGCTGATATAATTATTATTAGTTATAAATAGTTCAAATAAATTACTGAAGAAAAAAATAATTAACATTACTTTGAATTACAAAACAAAAAGTATAAAAATTAAATTATAAATTATATATCGACTAAAAATAAATTATTATTAAAATTTTATCGTTCTATAGTCCATAAATGATTTTGGATTAAATTCTCGTATTTTTTATTCCCAATTTGAATCAATATTGAAAAAAAACTTGAAAAATTAAATTTATTTTCACGCATATCCCTGAATTAATCTTTTGGGAAAAAGTTGCCATGATGTGCATAAAACATAATTATTCCGGCAGCAAGAAAATTATTTGCTTGAAGTACTTGGGGATGTAGGTCACACAGAGTTACCGAAAGACGATAGAACCTTGTTAGGTACTCCAAGGACACAGTCTTTAGTTATGACTTGTGGATCAGGGCAGTATCTGCATTTTGGTTCAGAACGAGCATTACTGCGAGAACTTGATTATTTTCCTGACGATGTTATCGATATAGTCGAATTTTAAGCTCACTGTGATGGGCTACCCCTTTCTAAAAGCTCTAAGAGCCAGCTGTGGACACTCTCTGGCAGACTTGAAAAACGGAAAGAATCAGGGCTTTTTTTGATTGCTGCATATCATGGATCAAAAAAGCCAAAATCAGTTACCGAATACCTTCAAAGTTTCGTGACAAAATATAAAAAGTTAAACACTAAAGAGTTTCTTTACAAAGGACGTAAGGTGACTGTGACTTTGATACAAATGATTGCCGATACTCCTGCTAGAAGCTTCGTAGCTTTTACTAAGTCGCATAATGGCTATTCTGCGTGTCCAAGATACCTTACTGGAGACTCACCTTTGGAAGACATTGGTGTAGGAATGGTATCGACGATCCCTTTAGATACAATGCAGATAATTGATATGTGAATAATTCCATTCCATTTCATTATTATCTGGAAAAAATTTTGCAAGACTTGGTGGGAAACAAATCAATGAGTTTTCTCAACTCCTCATTTCTTTCAGAGTGGATACCATGGGAATTAGGAAGAAAACCACGTACTTTGGACGAATTCGCCCGTTGGAAGGTGACAGAACTTCGCCAGGCGTATATTGCACCACCCACAGGATTATCTTTCCAGTAGGAACAAGTCTCCAGAAATGTTAAAAGAAAGTTCTATAAACGTCGTAAGTCAGTCCAAATAACGTTCCTTGAACATACAATGTTCCAGAGACATTTGAAGGTCGTATTTGGAACATGAAATGTTTTCAGAACATTATTTGGTCTGACTTAGGACAGTTTTTGAAACGTTCAAATAACGTCTTTTGTCTTTGTTAATAATTTGTTTGATGTTGTTGTTCCTCTTTTGATTGACCTTCAGGTTTAATTGATCATAACATGGTCTCCGCCCAATGCTTATTCTCCTCGAAGTTTTCCCTCTGTTTTTGAGTTTCGGGCACTACCTTTTCGTTGTGTGGGAACTCAGGTAGTTGCGTGAGGCTTCTTTTGTTGAGCAGGCTCGGACCCTTTTTCTGCTCTGTTCAGTTTCAGTAGGCGAGTGTAGCCACTTTTCGGTGGTCGCAACGATTAATAAAATCAATTGCGCTTGTTTTCGAGAAAATTCAGGTATTTGAGTCCTTTGCTTAAAAGTCTGTGGTTCTTTAAGTTTTTATTCCTTGTGCAGTGATTTCCCAACTCGATTGTCTTCTCGTGTTGTGGGAAGTAAAGAGTCGGACGACGTATTACCTCCGGTCGCGTCGGGATCGATTTTTCGGTAAACGATCGTAGTCGTAGCCTCCGGAGGCTACATCGGTGCCAATTTTCTGAAACAACCAAAACCTTTTTTTTTGGGCACGAAAGGAGTGCTCCATTGGATAGGCTCGGGGGACTCGTATCCCGGATTGAATCGACAAGAGGTATTTAGAAGTGAATAATAACGGTGATAAATTGTCTTGTTCCTTTTCGTCGACCTTGACATGACCGAGCATGACTTCCTCGCTACCCCACGCCAGTCCGTCATTAATTCAAAACTAACACTTTTTCCCTTTGCATACACACTTCTATTTAAAAAAGAAGTACTGCTTAATGGGATTAAACAAATATTTAATGTTATTAGTATTTAATGAATAAAATTAGGCAGTTGATTTTTGAGGTTAGTTTTGGCTCCAACAGCCTTAAGTAGAATTTAATTCGTTTTATCAACATCCTTTACGTGGACGCAAAAATAAGTTGTAACTCAACATTTGCAATAAAAATTTGGTATAAAATATGTTTTTGACCCTTTATTTTACGCGTTATAATGATATATAATATACATTTTGCAACCCACAACGAATTGCTTGGTCGCAGCCGGCCCTCACGCGTGCTACTTGCACGACGTGCAACCCATTGGAGCTTCCATGGATGACGCATCTGCGTCTCAAAACGAACGCATTCTGTGCAGATTTATTCGCACGCGTGCTGCCACAGTTTCTTGCACTGTGCGGGCATTTTGTTATCTGGGAATGTTTTTCTCATCAAAAAACATTCTAATTGATTGTAAATTATAATAAATAGATGCAGAAAAACAAAAATGTTAAATATTTGTATTGTTAATAACAATATTAGAAAGGAAATGAAAAAATTTAGCGTTTTCCATCGGAACAAAATTATTTTTTCTGCTTAATCATATTGCAGCTATCTCAGTGGTTATATTTCATCAAGTAAGTGTGGCACCAACTTGCAATTTTTACTGTTATTAACAATATTTTAAATAAAGTCATCTATAGCAATTTCGCGTCTGAATAAGCAGTTTTTTCGTAATGATTATTTTAATACATCTAGATAGTGGTACTTAAATACGTTACTTTGTCAGTTATTCTTAATTAATATTATGCTTATACTTATGTGAAAATATTTTTTAAAACAAAATATCAATTAAGTAATTAGCATGGTAAACAGCTTTAAATTATTAATAAATTCGAATAAATTATAAAAAATACTAACATACTTGCAATGCAAGAACAGTATTAAGCAAAAATACATTATTTTAAATTATTAAAAGTCAATAACGTCGAAATTTAGTATATTTACTCTTCAAGAATTACTGCGCAGTACCAGCATTCTCGATTAGCAACAATGGAAGACTTAATTCAGAAGAAGACATAATAATTCTCTTTGTCTAAGAATTTAGGGAAATTCATGAACATCAAGATACTTATATTTTTATCTCACCTGATCCAATGAGATTCGTTGAAGGAAGAAATTTTTCGCACAGAATATTATAGTATAGCAAAATAATATAGCTAAGTAATTTTTCTTAAATATTTTGTTCATAAAAGTTACATTTCGTTATTATTATTTAATAATAATATTAATTAAGAATTACCACTATCAAGATGCATTGAAATAATCATTACTAAAACACCGCTTATTCAGACGTAAAAATGCTATAGATAATATAGATATAGCTGCAATATGCCCGCCAAATGTGCATTTTCAAGAAATGTTCGTAACTACAAATTTTGCAATTCATATTATTATCATTTAAGATATTTTACTTCTGGGACACGAATAATTAAAATATTAATATCTATTAATGACAAAAATGTTTTATTCACTAATAGTATTTGGCGAATTTTAGTGATCTCACAAAATTCTATTGTGAAATTTGTATGACCCCCCCCCCCACACATTTCTACTATACTTTAGTATTTAATGCTAGTAAGAATGTATTATTTGGCGGCGTTTTTTACCCTCGTTTCTTACGAAGGTTTGTTTTGAAAGATTTCACCCTTTTCTTTTTTATTTTTGAATTATTTACTGTATTTTAAATTATTTTCTTCTTGAAGTATATACTTTTTTTAACATGAATATATCAATAAGATGAGTTTTTGTGTATATTTCTTTCTTGTTCAAAAAAATTAAACTGTTTGAATCGAAAATGTCATTCTTTGTTGAAAATTCAACGTTTTTGTATACAATTCTTATCCTTTTATGGAAATTGAACTATCTGATACAAAATCGAAGTATTTGTTCGAAAGAAAGGCTCGGAACTACTCAAGTTTCAAAAAATAGTAAAATAGTAACCATACTTCTCTGAAAAAAGTAACCGAAAAGTAACAATAATGTGGCAAAAAAGTAACCAAAAAGAACGATTTTTTACCCAAAAAGACCAGGTTTCCACTAAAATTATGAATCTTTAACAAAAAAATGTATGTTTAACATAGTAGCTCAACTTCTAACAAAATAGTTGAATTTTTCTGACTAAAAAATATGATTTAATATCAAAAACAGTAGAATTCATTAAAAAAAGACGATTTTTCAACAAAATAGATTATTTTTAAACTACTTTGTTGAGTTTTTCAACCAAAAAGACCAATTTTTATAAAACAGTTAAATTTTCAACCAGTAAATATGGATTTTTTATAAAAAATTTATCTTTCAACCAAATAGTTGCATTTTATACGAAAATAGGGGAATCTTCAACCTAAAAAGATGAATTTTCAATTAAAATGATGAATCAACAAAAAAATAAAGTTTTAACACATTTTTTTCAACTTTTAACCAAATTTCAACCTAGGAAGATAAATTCTCATCGAAAAATATAATACATAGTTCGATATTTCAACAAAAATGATTTAAATTTTAAATTAAAAACTAGCAATTTTAGCTAAATTGCAATGTTTATCAGGATTCATAATAATTCAATTGATAGTCCTATTTATACATTTTACATATGAACTAATTCTTATTTTATTGTTATTCCCTAATTTTCCAGGCTCTAAAGTGCCAAATTCACTGAAGAAATTTAAATTTGTACATTTTTCACAAGTTTTTAAATAATACGATTAATGAATAATTTTTTTCGTTATTTCGGACACAAAATGTAACCAAAAGTAACCTTTTCATAAAATAAGTAACTTTTTAGTAACCGTGGATCAAGAAAATAACTAAGTTACTGAAAAGTAACCCGTTCCGAGCCCTGAGAAAGTTAATGTACTTTGTTTAAAATTAATGTATTTTCCTTAAAACTGAAATATTTTCTTGAAAAATCGTTTCATTTTTGATTAGGATTTAATTTATTGAAATGAAAATGTAGCTATTTAATTTTTGGTTTGAAATTTATCATTTTTAGTAGAAACTTTATGTACTTTGTTAAAAATTCTTATTTTTGTGTAGAAAATACATTACTTTGTTTGAAAATTTAACTATGTTATTGAAAATTTATATTTTTTATTGAAAAATGGTCTTCTTTTGTTGACAAACATTAATCTATTTTGATTGAAAATGAACTCATTTCTTGAAAATTCTACTGTTTTGTAAAAACTTCTCATTTTTTTAATCTACAATTGAACTATGTAATACAAAATGCAAGTATTTAGTCGAAAGTTGAAGTACGTTCTTGAAAATTACTTAATGTTGTTTAAAATTCAACTATTTTCTTGAAAAATCATTTCCTTGTTGGTTGATAACACAACTCGACACAGATTTTGTTTTTGTTCTAGTGCTTAAATTGTGATTCTAGACGTGAAAAAACACTTAAATTTCCATTTTTAGCTTTTAAAGTTTGCTTTTGTCTGATTTACGTCTATAAGTAAATTTTAAAGATTTTAATTGATTTTGATTTTCACCAAAGAAGCCGGAATTTGTTACTATAACAGCGTGACTGATTAATTCAAGGAAATCGGAATACCATGCATACCTTTTGACTGGTGGCTTTTTATCGATAGCTCTCAAAGAAGCTTAAAAGCAGTTCTTCTTCACAACGGAAACCAATTCCCTAGTCTTCCCGTAGCACATTCTGCAATGCTTACGGAGAGTTACGATAGTATTAAAATGATACTGGAAAAGTTAAAATTTACAGAACACAATTGACCAGTAATAGGCGATTTTAAGATGGTTGGTTTTCTGATGGGAATGCAAGGTGGGTATACTAAATACCCTAGTCACTTTTGCTTATGGGATAGCATAGCAGATTCGTTACATTACCCACGGCGCATATGGCCTGATCGAGTCGAATTTTAGATGGGAAAACATAATGTCAAGTCGGATCCAACTGTAGAGCCTAAGAATATATTGATGTCGCCGTTACATACAAAATTGGGCCTAATGAAGCAATTTGTGAAAGCTTTGGATCCACATTCTGAAGCTTTTAAATATTTAAAGGCATTTATTTCCAAATTATCTGAAGCTTAAGTAAAAGCGGGTATTTTCGTCGGACCACAAATAAAACAAATAATAAGCAGTGATGATTTCACAGAATTCCTCAATGCTCATGAAAAACAAGCCTGGGAGAGTCTTAAGCAGTAGTTGATGGTTTTCTTGGTAACAACAGAGCTGACAATTATGAAGAATTTATTGAAACTATGCTTAAAAGCTTTAAAATTATGGGCTGCAGAATGTCCCATTAACTTCATATGCTAAATTGTCACCTGGATCAATTTGAAGATAATATGGATGCCTACTCAGAAGAACAAGAACGTTTTCACCAAGATGTGATGGACTTTGAACGACTTTACCAACGGCAGTACAACGAGAGTATGATGGAAGATTATATTTGGGGTTTAATACGAGAAAGCCCATACAAATATGTGAGAACTACTAAAAATATTCATTTTTGAACTTGATTTTTTGTTATTTTACATTTATATGCTATTGTTTATCAGAAATCTTGAATTAAAAAGACTTTGATGTTCAGCAAAAACTTTGTTAATCGTAATTAAAAATAAAATTATAAAAAAAAATATATAAAAATCACTCATTTTTCTTGAAAATTCGAAAAATTGATCTAGTTTCTACAAAAGCAAACTTTGATCAGAAAAATTCTTTTTCCTTTATTTGTAACATAGGAGAAACCAAAATTTCACCTGCAGAAGCCAGACCCAAAAATCGTGTCGACCGGTGTAATTTATTTAAATGAAAATTTAACTATTTCATTTTTGGTTTAAAAATCTATAACTTTTATTAGAAAATTCATGTACTTTATTAAAAATTCTTATTTTTGTGTAGCAAATTTATTACTTTGGTTGAAAATGTAACAATGTGATTAAAAATTTGTATTCTTCATTGAAAATTCGTCTAACTTTTTTTTTTTACAAAAATTAATTTATTTTTATTGAAAATGAAATTTTTTGTTGGAAATTCAACTGTTTTATAGAGCATTCGTATTTTTGTATCTAAAATTGAAGTATCTAACACAAAATGCAAGTATTTAATCGAAATTTGAAGTACTTTGTTAAAAATTACTTTACTTTGTTTAAAGTTCAACTATATTTTTGAAAATTCGTTTCCAGTTTAGTTAAAAATTAATTAATAAAAATTAAAATTCAACAATTTCATGTTTGGTTTGAAAAATTTATCATTTTTATCACAAAATTTACTTACTTTGTTAAAATTTCGAATTTTTGTATAGAAAATTCAATTTCATAATTAACATTGTTCAGTATTATATATAGAATAAAACTTGAAGTTCCATATTTCAATTCTATTATTGTTTATAACTAATTATTATTCAATATAGGTGATATTTCAATTTTTTATTATTGTTTCACATTTAGAATAATAATGACATTATATTATATTCCTAGTAGGGAAGACCTTTAAAGTGAAAACATAAAGCGAATAATCGCATTACTTAAAAATATTAGAAAATTAAAAAATTATTCTCCATTACTTATAGTTGAAAAGATTCGACAGTCTTACTGAATTAAACTTTATGTTACTATTATTATGATTCTATTATTCATTAAAATAATTATTATCGAATATGGGGTGCATTTCAAATATTATTCAAATATAATAAAGCAAGATAGAAGCATTGACATGAATGCACGAACACAATAAACGGGGTCGAAGTTATGAAGAACCTTGGCTATAGTGTAAAGATCAAGAGTCATAATTCGTAAAAGTTTTCTCTGTGTAAGCTATAAGGAACGCGATATTTTCAGTAGTTATATTCCCGGCCGGTTCGCCGTCCTATTTGGCGACGAGGCCCGATCGGTCCTACTGAAGTCTAAATTTTGTGGCATTTGGTCCGTTTTTTTAAAACAGATAAAAGTTTTTCGTCAAAATGAGAACTTGTCTGTTGTCTTCTCTGCTTGGAAAACTATCAAAAAGCTTTTAAAATATTAATTTCAATCATGCCACCCAGCCTCTGGTCACTAGATAGCCAAACTTGAAGTATGATATTCTGATCCTGCTCTGAGAAACCGCTAGACGGCGCTGCGGTTTTCCCAAACCTACCTCCTTTGTTTTAATTTTTGAATTTGACAGTTATATCGGTAAATTTCAGCAAATTCATTTGATCGAAAATTTAACCATGAAACCCCGACAGATTCCAAGTGACAAGCAGAAGTGTAATGTATTAGATTGTCCTTCAACGCGCCGAGAAAAATCTCATCATTTTCCTATAGATGGGCAAATGTTGTTAAAAGTTTGAAATAAATACCACTTTAAACTTAAAAATATTCTTTTATTACTTTTTTTACTACTGTTAGTTCTTTATAAAACAAAATTTTATTGAAAAACATAGAGAAAAATAATTAGAAATTCATAAATAATTATTTTAATAATTATTTATGTATTTTTATTTGTTCTTTCTTAGTTTCTTATAATTTAATTTACTTTTTAAGTTAATTTTAAAATTACTATTATTATTATTATTAATTTAGGGATCTAAAATACCACTATGAGGCGCCACTGGCAACTATCGTCCTTCATTTTGAAAGCATTGAGTGACCAGAGGCTGATGCCACCTCAAGTAATGAATTATTTCCTGAAGATCACGAAAAGTGTAAATAATTTCCAACTTCGATGGCACTTGGCCTTTTTAAAAATAGGTAACAGTTTGTCGTCAAATTGTCCCTTGCCCGAGTTTTTCGTCAAAATGCGACTTTCTCTGTTGTCCTCTTTGTTTCAAAAACTACGTAAAACACTTTTAAAGCATCAATTCCAATCAAACCATCGAAAGTAATGCATTATTTTTAACAATCAAGAAGTTTTAGTAATCAGCAACAATAATTCTAAATTCTTAATTTTGTACGCACGTATAACAAAATTCCAAGATACTTTTTTTGGGTAGCATTTTCATCTGAGACGAAGATCCTGGTTGACTACGTGTGAAGATGCTTTTAATTAGGTTCGTTAATTACTAAAAACTATTTGTATTAAAATAAACAATATAAGTCAGGATGTTTTTAAAAAAATTATTCTTTGGAGGTGTGCCAATAGCTAAACTTGCACCATGGGAAAAAATAAGTTGGACATTTTTCGTACATGCGTGTACCAGTGAGGTAAGATTAATTTACTGATTAGAATTGAATTACAATTAAAATAAAAAATAAAAGTACTAAAGATAATTCAATTGTTTTAAAGGAATTCAGAAAGATGTAATGCATTCAAAAGATATAAAAGAGTTTAAACTAATTCAGAGCCTATTCTAATGATTCAAGAGAATTAAAATGCATTAAAAGAATTCAGTGGTTTGGTGAGAATTCAAAAAATTCAGAACAGTTTAGAGGGTTTAGAAAAATTAAAAATAATTAAGAGAATTCAGGGAATTGATAGAATTCAGAGAATTTAGAGGTATTCGGAAAATCCAAAAGATTTCAGAAAATTGAAAATAATTCAGAGAATTAAAAAAAAGTTAAGATAATTCAAAAGACTTCAAAGAATACAAAATAAGTCAGAGAATCAAAAAAAAATTCAGAGAATTCAAATGACTTCAGGTAACTAAAAAAAATGCAGGGAATTTTATAAGAATTCAGAGGAGTCGAAAGATTTCAGAGAATTCAAAAGAATTCAAAAGAATTTAGAGAATTCAGGAGAATTAAGAGAATAAAAAAAACTTCGAGAAAGTCAAAATAATAATTAACCCTCCGACAACAACGTGGGGTCTTTCGAGACCCCAACGCAACAAAAAACGCATTTCCGCTGTGTACAGATTACAGCAAGGCTTCCCGCTTTGAGTACATTCTCTTTCCGTATCTCTTCAGCCTTTGCTACACGAAAAGTTGGACTAGGAGGTAAGTGACCTTGAGAATGTGAATGGAATAGTGAAAAAAAAGTATACAAAAAATTTTTAGTTTGCTTACCAGCTTTAGAGAAATACTTGGATTCAATCCCAAATAGGTAGAATCAATGTAGCAACTATCCAGTAAAGTTTTCCAATAGCTTAGCAATTGCTTAAAAATTTATTGAATTTGTTATAAACAAATAAGTGAATGGAAATGGATTCATGGGGATGGACAGTGATTCGTCAATTGATTCGCACTAAATATGAATCATTTATAGTCAGAAATCGTTTTTTAACTAAATCCATGAAAGAAAATAAATAATTTGTTATTTTATCAACAAATTTGATTAACAATTGGCGATATCAGGTATTTACGATGAAATAAATGAAGTTTTTTCTACTGAATCCGGCAAAAATTATAATTACATGTCACTCACTTATCAGATTTAGGCATTTAATAACAATTGATGCTTGTTTAAACAAATTTAATTGACAAATGCACTGTTTGACTATTTTCAGAGGTAGAAACTTGATTCTTTCAACGTCCTCAAGTGTGAATGACTAGTTTTTAAACGTTTAGGGAGTTTACATAACAATAAACAATTTCAATTGTTAATAACAATTATATAAACTTATCGTCTTAGGCAATTTTGGAGATAAAATTGCGTTTCTATGGTGTTGTTAGCAGCTTATTAGTTACCAATCACTTTTTTCTATCAATCGATAATAATTGATAATTGTTTAAACATAATTAAATAACAAATGCAAAACAATTTCAACAATTTCATCAATAAACTATTTTAAATGTTAAAAACAATTAAAATTGGCATTCAGGCATTTTTTTAGCAAAAAATGCCTAAGATGATAAAGATTCGTTCATATAGTTGTTGTTAACAATTGAAATTGTTTATTGTTATGTAAACTCCCTAAAGACTTCAAAACTAGTCATTTACACTTGATTACGTTAAAAGAATCAAGTTTCTACCTCTGAAAATAGCCAAAAAGTGCATTTGTTAATTGAATTTGTTTGAACAAGCATCAATTGTTATTGAATGACTAAATATGATGAGTGAGTGACATTTATTTAGAATTTTTGTGGGATTCAGTAGAAAAAACCTTATTTATTTAATCATAAATACCTGATATGGCCAATTGTTTATCAAATTTGTTTATAAAATAACAAATTATTTATTTTCCTTCATGGATTTAGTTAAAAAACGATTTCTGATGCACGTGAAAAAGTGAGAAATTCAGGCCCCTGTATATTGACAACCAGTTGATAAATGGACCTACGTTTTGGTGAATTATTATAGGTCTGCCAGGACTATAATTTAGCCAAATTTCAATTCGGTCAAAAAAAATTTAGGTGGGAACACTTGACGTATTCTGCCCCAATGATACTTTGACAGATCGCCCCCGCCCCCCGTATGAATTCAATAAACTATTTGCATACAAAATTTGAGATTGTGTTTCAATCAGAAAATGTAAAAAAAAAATAACAGTTTTCTCTAAAATTCATGTCAAAGACTTTTTAAAAACTGTTTTTGAAATAAATGATTATTATTCGATAAAACACAACTGTTCAAGTAGTCTACAACTAATTTTCAAATGTTTAAAAAATTATTAAAGTACCTTCCAGGTATATGAGAACATCTACAAAACAGAGGATTAGAATCATGTACTCACTTCTTGCAGGATATGTTTAAATAATTTATTTCGGAGGAAGCTGATAAATAAATTAGTAATATTTTAAATATTACAATAACCTTGAGTTGTTGAATCGCTTCTACCAAGCAGAGAAGAAAAGCGAAGATTTCTTGATCATTTTGTAACAGAGATATCCAGCGAGAAGTCAGTGCATGTTTTTAATCGCCTGTTTCGTAGTTGCTTTTATATTTCCGGACGGTACCACATTTGTTTCAACAAACTTTTTTTACCCGTAAATTGTGAAAAGTTATTATTTTCGGGGTAAGTGATAGAGTTGATGAATCTTAAGTGTAATAGTTTTTGTTTAACGTCTTTTTTAATTTTTCAAAAAATTTATATTCGTAGAAATTTTTCCCCCTCGCTAAATCGTAAAACAGTTGAAATTTTATGAAATTAATGACACAATTAACGTTTAGACAATTTGTTTCCCTTGTAATCGTGAAACGTTAACATTTTCTTGAAATAATGACACAGCTAATCAACGTTAAGAGTTACATGTTTTCCTAAAGACAGTTTGGAATTATTTAATCTTATGCCTTTTCACGGAAAAGGTGGAGAAAATTATAGTTTTTTCGAATCTGTTATGCTTTGTCGCTTATTATTAATTATTTTGTTATTTAATTGTTTATATTCAAATTGTTTAATTGTTTCAACAATAATCATTAGTTGAAACAATTTTGTTCAGTAAGTTATTGATAGTTTCTTTTTCAGATCGATTTCGTTTCGTTGAACATGAATAATTTCTCAAGTAGCTGCTATCCATAACTTACTGACAAAAATGTTTAAACAAATTATTATTGTTTCAAAATCTAGGGTTTAAGTTTTAAAAATAAGAAAATACCTAATAAGAAGTTATTCAGTGTAAGAGATTCGCAAAAAAACTAGAATTTACTCCACATTACCTATGAAAAGGAATAAGAGAATGATTATTAATTGTTCAAATAATTTCAAACTATGTGTAGCAAAAAACTTAAAATCCTAAAATTCATTAACTGCCTTATTAATTCCAGAAACAACTAACTTTTCACAATTTACAGGGGAAAAAGTTGTTTAAACAATTGCTAAATATCCGAAAAAATATATATTACTTTCAGCAGGCTTCCGTTTCCGATACCGAATGGTAAATTACGCGTTATTGTTCTGTGCTATCGTTTTTGGTTTTGGTGACGTGGTGTAATTGAGGTGAATGGTGGTAAGGGAGGTGAGTGTAGTGAAGGGGGTGTGTGGTAGTGTGGGGGCTGTTCTGTAAAGTTGAAAGAGTTAAGAGGAAACTTGAAAGTTCTAATTTGGAGGTTAGTTGCCGTGGACGGAAAAGTGAGAGGGAAGATATGGGACAGCAGATCGGTAAGCTGGGCCAGCATGTTTGTAATAATGAGGAGCCCAGTAGGGTCCAGCAGAGGGCAGCAGCAGGTAGACAAATAACCCCGGTGCTGATCTCACTGAGGCCGGCGAAACAGGGAGCGGTAAGGGTGATGCCGGAGATAGTACCGATGAGGGCGAGGTGTAGTTTACTACGTCAGGGAATTTGGGGTGGGGAGAGAAGGAAGGGGGCTAGCTGACAGAAGGACTCGACGTAGGCCGTCAAATCGGGAACTGCTTAATAGATTCAGGTCTAGGAGCTTAGGATCGAGACAACTTTTTAACAAATGAAGGCAGGGGGAGGGCTTACGGATAAAAGCGATGAGGGGGACAAGACGGCAGACAGTAAAAGTTCAAGGGAAGAAGAGGGGAATGAGCAGGGCGAAGAGAAGTCGCGGAAAAAGTTTAAGAGGAAACGAACCGAAGTCTGAATGGCATGCAAAAGCGAGGAGATGAGGTTTGGGAGGAAATGAGGAAAGATAGAGAGAAGTGGGAAGAATGGGATCTGGTGCGGCGGCAAGAAAAAGATAAGGTTTGGAAGAAGTTGGAGGATATCGAGAAAAAGCAAAGGATGAGTGAGAAAGAGAGAAAATCTGATATGGAGAAGTTGAATGAAAGAGTGAGAAAGCTAGAATATAAGTCCGAGGATATGAAGAAAGGAGATGATGGGGTAAGAGAAGCAGAGAGAATAAAAGAAGTGAATGAGAACGTTATCCTAGAAAATGTGACAATGAAATCAAGATTGAGAGAGTTAGAAAGGAAAATGGAAGTGGAAGGGAAGACGAAACGAATTAGAAATATAGTGATTAGAGGAATGAAAGTGGATAGTGAATCAGGAAGTGGAGTGGGAAAGTTGATGGGGGAAATTGGGGCAAAAGTGCACGTGGAAGAGGTAAATGGAGTGGGAAGGAAGACTGATGATAAATCGCGTATGTATATAGTGAAAGTGAGAAGTGAGGGAGAAAAAGTTGACATCTTGAGAAAAAAAGCTTCAAAGGAGAGGGAAGGACGGAGAGCAGGATATGATGTGGAATGAAAAAAGAAGAAAGTGGATGATGAAACTGAGAACATGGAGTGAAAAAGTGAAAGGGAACACGGTATTGATAGGGAAAGACAGGATGTGGATAAATAGGAATGTGTGGATATGGGTTGATGAGAAAGAAAAATTGAGTGAAGTGTATAGGGAGGGTCCATGGCGACGAGGGGAAGAAGCGGAGACTAGGGATAGAAGGGACGAAGTAATGAAAACAGGAGAGTGTGAAAAGAAAGAAGGCGGAGCGATGTGGTTTCCACAAAAGTAGAGAGGGGGACGTAAAGACGAAAGAGGGGAGAAAGGAGTGAGAGTAGCGTTTTGGAACGTATCAGGGCTAATGAATAAAGATGAAGGATTCTGGGAAGAGTTGAAGAAATGGGATGTAGGGATGTAGTGATGTTGAGTGAAACCTGGGTAGCTGAGAAGGATTGGAGGAGGGTGAAGAGGAAGTTACCCAAGGGATATATGCGGCAGATGTAAGAGGCAAAGAAAGCGAAGGTAAAGGGATGAAAGAAAGAGGGTATGGTGTCAGGAGCAAGGAATGAATTGGTGGCAGAAAAGAGAAGAGAAATGGGATTTGAGGAAACAGATAGAGTAATGACGAAAATGGCGACGATAGGAAGAAGAAAGGTGAGGTTAGTTTGCATTTACAGGAGAAGGGGAGAAGAGGAAGGTTGGATTGTGATTAGGAACAGGGAGGGGAAATATGGGATGAAGAGAGTGAGACTTTCAGGAGAAAATCGAAACACAAACAGGTGGATCGGGAGGGTAGGAATCTGCTGGAAATCCTGGGAGAAACAGGATGGTTCATTTGTAATGGGAACTCGGAAGGGGATGAGGAAAGTGAGATCACGTTTGCAGGAAAAGGGGAAACAGTAGTAGACTACATTCTGGCTGAGGAAAGGATAAGGTGAATGTTGGAAAGAATGGAAGTAGGGAACTAAATAGGGTCAGAGCACTTACCGGCCATTGCAACGTTGAAATGCGGGAATTGGAGAAGAGAGGGAAGGAAGAAGGGAGCGACAAGGGAGAAAGCAAAGATAGGAAAATGGAAAGTTGGTAAGCCAAGAAAATATACGGAAAGAATGGAAGAAGAGAATTTTTTGATTGAAGATGGGCAAGCGTGGATGAGATGTTGTGAGATGAGGGGAAGTGAGGGAGAAAGAAGGGAGAAGAGAGGATGGTGGGATGTGGAATGTGCAGAGAGTAAAGAGCGTATGAAGATACCGTTAAAGAATTAAAGAAGAGGAGAGATAGACAGAAAGGAGTATAATAAAAGAAAAAGGGAACCCGAGAAATTACTGGATGTGCAACGACAGAAGGAGAAGGTGAGGCACATGGAGGAGGTAGTGAAAGCAATAGAGGAAGGAAGATAATGGGATATGATCAATAGAGAAAGGAGTGGATGGAAAGGAATCAATAAACAGATAAGTATGGATGAATGGACGGTATATTTCAAGAAATTGCTAGGAAGAGAGGAGGTGAATCCAGAGATTTAGAAGTTAAAAAGAAACAAGGCGACAGGAGAGGATGGGATGGAGAATGAATCGTTGACATTTGGCGGAAGAAGGGTTAGAGAAGAGATTTGGGAAGTATGTAACAGAGTATGGAAAGGAGACGGATGGCCGAAGGAGTGGAGAACAGGTTTTGATTCGAAGAACAGATAGAAGAGAAAGAAAGTATTCCACACAATGAAACAGGATTCAGGAAGGGGATGCGGACAGTGGATAACATTTTCGTTCTAAATTATCTAGTCAACAGGAGCCTGTGACAGCAAAAAAGGCAAACTGGTCACACTCTTCGTAGATTTTAAGGCATCTTTCGACTCGGTGCATAAGAAAGGGAGGTGGACGAAGAGCTGATTGAGAGGATAAAAGACGTCCTTATGGAGACGAAGAAAGGTGAGGAGTTCTGGATAGGGAGAGGTCTCAGGCAAGGGTGCCCGCTAAGTCCGTTGTTGTTCAGCATATTTTTAGCAGACCTAGAAGGTAAAATGGAAAAGAAAGGTAAAGGGGTTACAGTTCTAGGAAATAAAAGAATATACTCGTTAGCATACGCGGACGATGTGGTCCTTCTGGTAGATAATGAAAGTGGAGTAAACTTGCTAATGAAAGGATTCGAAGAGTATGTGAGATAGAAAGTCCTGACAATTACTGTAACGAAGGCAAAGCTAGTATATTTCAGGTAGAGACATAATGAAGTAAAGTATGGATTGAAGATAAATGGGGAAATGGTGGAAATCGTAGAGGAATTTTGTTATTTAGAATTCTGGTTCGAAGCGGGCGGTGGAAATGATCTTCAGGTGAAAAAAAAGATGGAAAGTGCGAGAAAGGTGATGCGTCAAGCGTGGGGGGTTGGAAAAAGAAGATTCAAAGAGGACGGGAAGATGAGAGTATGGCTGTTTGATTCACTGGTATGGTCAGTGATGTGTTATAGAGTGGAAATTTGGGGGTGGAAGGAATACAAAAAGGTAGAAAACATGCAAGAGAGATTCCTGATATGGGTTATGGGAGTGAGCTGGAACTGCCCAGGTTATATGTTGATAGAAGAAATAGGGAGAGAGAAATTGGTGATATAGCAGAGGAAAAGGGTTTGGAATTTCGAAGAGAAACTTAAGAGCGGTAAGGGTAGCAAAGTTGCACAAGTATGCCTGC
>JAABKJ010002491.1:1710-27946 GCA_011634705.1 Andricus grossulariae | reverse complement strand
AAATTATTTCATTTTTGCTTAAAAGTTGATCTTTATAACATGAACATTCAACTATAATTCTGACATTATCTGACATGGGGGGGGGGAGGATTTTAGAAAATAATCGTACGTAATTTATGAAAGAAACCCTCAGACATTTGATCGTTCTAAGTTACGCTTTCACAGTTGGGAGTGCGCCATATTGCACAAATTTCATATCGTTGAGAAGACTTTTTGAATTCCATTCGTTTCAACATAAATATTCTCCATTTAACGAAAATAAATTCAAAATAAATGTGTCCTCACTTCCAGAAAATTGGAATAAAGTTTGGAAGAAAATAACATTTGGGATAGAATGTACATTAAATATCATAAATTCTAATTTGTGTATAACTTAAGAAATGTGTCTAAAATTATAGATATATTATTATACTCACCAATGGAATTGAGGATGACCGCCAAACATGAGATGAGAGTATAAGCCATTCTCATTTTTTTCTGGCTCGATAAAAATCTAATTGATGTATTATTGAAGAATCCGATCAAAAATGTATGTAACTAATGAACATTCAAGTGCTTCATCAGATTATATTATGTCTATATCGTTATCTCATAGATTAGAAGCATCAAGGTTGTCGTTCTCAGATGTTTACACTTAATTAGAGTCAGATTCAAGAAAAAACTGTACCTAATAAATTCGTGAAAACTGATATCACTATTTATATACTATTTTTACATTGAATGCGGAATCCGAAGGGCTTCTACTTCTTCTCACCATTACTCTTGAAGGTTTTGCAAGTAATGCAACACTAATTTCCTTGTACATATTTCTTTTGTATCAATTTTGGTTTATTTCTTCCCTGTGCATTCTCTCTTCCATTTTCTCTTCTAAACTCTTCACTCACTTTTCCCCTCGTCCACAACCACTTAGTATCCACCTAACTCTATCTACCACACTCCTTTCCTCTTCCTCTTCCTCTTCCCGTGTACATCTCTCCAAAACCTGCTTCTCTCTCTTCTTCTACCTTCTTCCCCTCTTCTCGTCTCCCATCTTCACACATTCTCCATTAACTTCTCACTGGCAATCTCTCCTCCGCCCATCTGCAATGTCCCGTGATACCTCTTCTCTCTCTCTCTCTCTGTTTAGTATTTCCTGCAGGCATACCTGTGCAACTTTGCTACCCTTGCCGCTATTAAGTTTCTCTTCGAAATTCCAGACCCTTTTCCTCTGCCTTATCACCAATTTCTCTCTCCCTGTTTCTTCTGTTAACATATAACCTGGGCAGTTCTAGGTCACTCCCATAATACATTTCCGAGATGACTTTTGCATATTTTCTACCTTTTTATACTCCTTCCACCCCCAAATCTCCACTCCATAACACATCAGTGATCATACCAGTCAATCAAAAAGCCACACTCTCATCGTCCAGTCTTCTTTGAATCCTATTGTTTCAATCCCCCACACTTGACCCATCACCTTTTTCGCACTTTCCATCCTTTTTTCACCTGCAGATCATTTCCACCCCGCGCTTCGAACCAGAATCCTAAATAACAAAATTTCTTCGCCATTTCCTCATTTATCTTCCATCCATACTCTACTTCATTCTTTCGCTTTCTGAAACCTACTGTGTTTTTCTTCGTCACATTTATTATCAGGTCTTTCTCTCTCACATACTCTTCGAACCCTTTTATTAGCAAGTTCATTCCACTTTCATTCTCTGCCAGAAGTACCACATCGTCCGCGTACGCTTAGAGTATATTCTCTTATTTCCTAGTACTGTACCCCCTCTACCTGTCTTTTTAATTTTCTCTTTTAGGTCTGCTAACAATATGCTAAACAACATTGAACTTAGCAAACCCTTGCCTGAGACCCATCCCTGTCCAGAACTCGAGTTCTCGAAAGTTTCGAGTTCTCGAAAACATTCGAGTACTCGAAAGTTTCGAGCTGCTCGAATTTTTACGGTTCTCGAAGCTTTTGAAATTAAGAAGAATTTCTTCAAGCCCAGCACTAGGGGTTTCTTTGAATTGCTAACAGTGATTTTAGAATCAAAAGTAAGAATTCGAGATTTTTCATCCAGGACGGAGACTAAATTTTTGAGAATTTCAATAAATTGAGAGATGAAAAATTTAATAAACTGACTTAAAAGTTTCGAGTTCTCGAAGACATTCAAGTGCTAGAAAAGTTTTGAGCTTTCTGGAAAGCTCGATCTCGACTCGACTCCATTTGAACCGGATGAAGCTCAGCTCGACTCGTTCGAACTTCCAGTTTCGAGTTTTTTGCACACCCCTAGTTATAATTCCATTTTTTTGATGTATAAAATTTACTGGCGTAGATCTGCTTTAATATGCCATTTCTCGTTCTAAGGCGAGAAAATCCATCACTTGTGACATCTGTAGCCACAGCTAATACATTGCGAGCTTCTCCTCGACTTTTGTCTACATCAGGAATAGGGACTCAAACAGTAGATCCTTGTTCTGATGGAGGAAATTTCTGATCAGAAGTTCGCTGTATAAGTTTTGCTTGATGAGGAAGATTATCGACGGCCTATTCGCATTGGATAATTGCAATTTTGCCCCTGTTGCACAATTTACACAACACGTATGCTCCATAACCTTCATTTTCTTCAATTGTCACAGCACAAATTGAATAAACGTAGCAGTGGCACTCCTGACATTGATGACCTCCACTTGTTTCCTCCAAGCAAACCACTCACTCTGTTTCTGGCAGATTATAATTAGTTTTTTTCGGATTATTAGGACTCATATTCTTAATTTGATCAGCACATTGGTTCACTCTAGTCGAGTGAATCATGCTATCAAGCATACGGCGATCTTTTGATTTCAGCATGGTAATTCCAGCATGGCCGTGGCTTCCCATGAACGATTTTTAGTTCCGACCAAAATTTTATTAAATTGGAAACATCTTCTGCTTGCTTCGACTTCAGAGCTTTGAGAACTACAAATTTCGTTAAATGATCCTGGTAAACTAGAATAAATTTGTATGGACCATCCGGATGAGACTGAAAACCTATCAAGTCTACCTGACAGCGCAAGTCAAGTCCAGAAAATAATATAGGCTTAACGACCACCCCTTTCTTAACACCTTTCTGTTTCTGCTGACAAGGTTCACACACATTAATAACAATTTCCACATTCCGACGAGTAATGCTTTTTAGATTCTCCAACAAATAAACACATTTTTTTTAAATCAATTTATATTTATTATTGGTTGCTGAAAGAATATGTATTTCCCATGGGGAAAAAGACGTTTTTGTAAATTTGCGATTTCACTATTAATACCAGGTGTTTGAGATTGTTTGCCTGTACACATGAAGAACAGAAATTAGCAATTACTATTTTAAATCTACCCTTCATTCATATTCACAATTGTTCTGGTAACACTTTGATTCAACGTCGGGTTACAAAGAATGTCATATAATAGTTTCACATATCCCTAAACATAGAAATCACGTTATACAGGAAAATTGTCTAGAACTATTATTTTGAAATTCGTTGAAACTGGGCGATGCTTACTTAAGGGAGCTTCCGCGATTTCTTCTGTGGTTAGATCTTCAATCACACGACTGTACATATTCATTTTCACCCGTGTTTCATGAGGTTTTGTATCCATATTGATATATGTTTTTCTATATATTCCACGAAGATATGTATTATTTCTCATAAATATTGCAAAGATGTCACCATTGGACGTTGATAATACAGTTTGCTCTCCGCTTAGCATGGGCCCAAGGACACGACGTTCTACTCTCACTAGGATTGGTGCATCGTGAGGAAATGTGTATTTACGAATTTCGAATCGCCTGTCCGGATTCGTTTTGGGAACAAGTCGAACAAACCTAAGTTTTTCAAGATCACGACCAACTATGAATGAAAGTCTTCGACTTCTAGGAGGAGACCTGGACCGTGCACGAAGAGGAGTATCAGCAGGAGGAGAAGACCTTGCTGAAGTACTAATAGAATGACTTCTGGCAGGAGGAGAAGGCCTGGCTGGAAATTCCGTAAAATGAGGGCTGACAGGAGAAATCGATCTTTCAGGAAAAAGTATGTCAGGAGAATTAAACGTTTTGGAACGAGGAACACCAGGAATAGGGGCGCCATTAGGTAAGCAGTCGAATTGTAAACTGAAATCTGCAACGTGAAACAAAGTATTAAATTTTGGTTGTGCATTCTCTTCCGGCATATTTTTCTGTTTTGGTATATTTTTCTCTTTCGCAGAGAGAAGTATCTACGTACTTTATCTCATCAACATCGCTCGCAAGATTACATAACTTTTACAAGGAGAAATACCGAATCAACTTAGTAAAAGAAATACGTAACAGACTCTCGTTGACGAAATCGGGTTAGGTGCTGAATGGACGTTGACGAAAAACCATGTCAAAAAAGAAAATCTGCCTGCTGCTTGAAAACATTCTCTGCGATACCAAGCTGAAAATTTATTTCTTTGTTTCGAAAATCCAACTGTTTTGTTTTAAATTAATTATTTTTGGTTGAAAATTAATTTCTGAAAGCGAAAATTTAACTGTTGCATTTTTGGTTGAAAATTTATCTTTTTTACTTGAAAATTCTAATATAACTTGTATTTTTAGGTTGTAAATTGATTTTCTTCGTAGAAAGATAATATTTTTGGTTGAAAATTGTATCATTTTGTTGAGAACGAATCTTTCGTACACTAGTGTAAGTTTCTACCAAAACAGTTACATTTTTATCTCAATATAACGAATCTTCAACTTCGCAGTTAAATGTTTTACAAAAAGGTTTGCTTACTGACAAAATTGTTGAGTGTTTGACAAAAATAACTTAATTTTCTAACAAATAATAACATTCTCATCAAAAAAAAAAAATTCTGATGAAAAACAGTTGGAATTTCTTATTGGGTTCTTCCAATTCATTTCGCATTCAATAAGTAAAATTAACAAAAGAGGTAATGTGGGGAAAACGAGAGAGACTGTAAATCCTGCGATAAATAAATAGGAATTTGGATAATTTATAGACTATGGGATAAGATTTTGAATAAGAATTCAAGTTTATTGTTAATACTTTTAGAATATTAGGTCACGATGCTGAATGTTTTTCTTATAATATAAAACTAATTTTTCGCTGCAAACGTTTCCATTTTTGAGTACACACTTTTAAACCTGGATAACACAAAGTGTTTCTGCCATTTTGCTTTTCTTATATGCTTTAAACAATCACCTAAAATTATAGATATATTACTATTATATTCACCAATAGAATAAAGGCTGAGCGCCCAGAATAAGACAACAGTATATGCAGTCCCCATGTTTTCTAATTAGACGAAAAACTTATTAATGTATCATTGAAAAATTTAATTAACAGCGTACGTAACTAATGAATATTTGCGTACTTTATCAGATTTCGTCATACATATATCGTTATCTCATAGGTTTCTGACATCAAGGTTGCCTTTCTCAGAAATTTACATTCCGATTTGGAACAGGAAATTTTGTGAATACAATTATAATTCCAAGTTAAAACATTAAATATTTGTGTCAAATGAATAATAATTTTGACTTTGAACAGGAAATTTTGTAAAAGAATTATAATTCTAACTTGAAACAGGAATTTTTTTATATTCCTTTTTTCTAAATTTGAATTCAAATTCTTTACCAAAATTGCAGGTCCATGACAAAAATTCTCCAAGTTAGAATTATAATAGGAGATATAAAAGCAAATCTTAGTTTGCATATTAGTACATGAAAAAGGAAAATTCCGGTCGTTGAATCAAATTTTCGGCATTTCCTAGTTTTTCCCTGGATCGCGAAAATTTCTCACTGTCATTGACATTAAAAGGTTTGAACTCTGAAAGCTGAACATTTTTGTACATGAAGTAATTAACACTTTTTGATTGAATAGATTTAATTTTATTTCAAGGTTGAAATTCGACGAAGCTCTACTTTAAGTGGTTTAATTTTTTTTATTGATTATAACAGCCAACCTGACCTTACAAAAAACTAGGAATAGTGAGCATTTCCCAAAATTAGAAACCCCATTTAAGAGTAACACTAAATTTAACAAGACAGACTGCACAAAATTCCTTACTCTAAATACAAACATTTTAAGGGCTTGAGATAATACCTACGTTAATTAAAAATTTATAATTTCTGCAGTTCATTTCGTATAATTTGTCTTTTTGTCTCACGAGAATAAAAACCAAATTTGTCATTCATTAATGAATAACCTTTTTTTCTTTTATTTTAATTTTCAATTTTGGTACTGTTTTAGAGATTTTCAAATTCAGTGATTTAATGAAAACTTGAAAGCTCAATTTTAAGGAAAGTAATAAATTTTTCTAAATTGTTTTACATTCTGCTACGCAAATATTACACACGGTGTGCCAACAACTTTCCGGGATCAATAAATTTGTTCTTTCATATTTTTTTATCTTGCATAGTTTGGCTGAGGAAAGCTATTATTTGATTTCTAATAACACTGCTTACGATTGAAGCCAAGGCCATGTGTCTTATCAAAGAATGGAAAAACAAGAAAATGTATGTCAAAGATATATACAATCCCATAATTATTTCGAAAGTTATGTGCCTATAGACTGCTACTATAGACTACTACTACAAACAGATAGACGATTGAATTTCAAGATTTTACATAACTCAGAAGTTTGGTCTTTTTTTTCTGCACCAGTTACAATTTTTGTGCTCCTTCACCCTGCTGGAAGTAGAAAGATTGAAAAAGATAGAAATTGGGGATAAAAAAGATATAACTTTTCTATTACTTTCAATGGATCACTTTGCATCCCTAAAAAGCTATCGTTTCCTATCCCTAATTTAGATTAACAGAGATAGAAGAAGATTGACATACATATATAAAGGATAGGATGAGATACAGAAGAGGGGATTGACAAAATACACGTAAGTTAAGATTGAAAAAGAAATAGAAAAGATTGACGTGCATAGCTGAAGCATAGGATGAGATAGAGCAGATAAGCTCGAAAGAGATGGACGTGAATTTAAATTGACAGAAAGATAAAAAAGATAGTTGTTGATGAAAAAAGGGTAGGATAAGATAGAGAAGAGGGAATTGAAAATGATAGTCAGAAATTTATATTGACAGGCAGGTAGTGAAAGATTGACTTGGATAGATGAAGGATAGGATGAGATAGAGCAGAGAGGCTTGAAAAAGATAGGCGTGAATTTAGATGAACAAAGAGATAGAAACAAATACACATTGATAGACGTAGGACAGGATGACATAAGGAAGAGGAGCTTGAAAAATATGGAAATTTAGATCAACAAAAAATATAAAAAGATTGACATGAAGGATATATATGATGTCGATCATCTCCTAGTTTCATGCAGTTACATAAGAAGATGCTCTGTAATTTTCACTTCAATCTGATTATAATAAAAATTACAATTACAAATGAACTAAGCGTCGAATCGAAAAACGGAAACCGCCTTTGGATTCGTCTTAAAAATATCTAGGTGCACCTGTTTTCTTCTCTGAGTTTGTTTATAATTGATTACAAAAGGCTTAAATCCATATGTGGGGCCACGCAAATGTTGTACGCTTATGCTGAATTGCGCAGAAAATTTTTTAACAACATTGTTTTAAAAAAATGATCCCTTAAAATTGCCGAAATGAATCCAAAGAGTTTTTTGGGTTTTAAATTGGACTGTGAGTTTGTTTATTAGAATTGCAGAACATTAAAAAATAATGTAACTACCCAAAACACCAAATCCGTTGTTTGGGCTTCAACTTATTGCGGATGAATTCAAATACATTTGGACCGAGAATAAACAGTTACTTGGATAGAATGCATACTAAAACGCACAATTTTTGTTTGCGTATAACTCAAAGAAATATATACCTAAAATTACAGATTTATTATATTATTATATTTACCTATCAAATTGAGTATAACGGCCAAGGTTGAAACGAGAAGAGATACACTTCTCATCTTTTCTAATCGGAAGAAAAATTGATTACTTTATTATTGAAGATTTTGAATAAAAATGTAACTGAGGAGTATTCTAGTGTTTCACTAGACTACATAACACATATATAGTATATTTGTCATCTCACACGTTATCAGCATCAGCCTTGTCCTTCTTAGTTATGTACATATTATTAGGTGTAGAAGTAAGTTCTACCCTTTTTGAGCAACTTTTTAATTTATTTATGAAAATCTAAGGCTGCATCAGAATAGGTAGATTTTTGCATAGACCCTATTCTTGGGATGAGAAACCCGAATCTGAAATTAATTTTCAGTTAGAATGATTTTCTCTCGCCGAGAATCGATTTTCCGCGTTCTCATTGAGTTCGCCAGTGTTACTCTTTTCAATTGAACCGCTTGGCGAAAAAAAATCCATGAAAATAAATCATATTCTGGGTCATTTTCGTGGTTGGCAGTCGCTCCCAGGGGAACTCTGCACTAATACAATCGAATACTGATGAACATTGTAAAGACAAAAGATTGGTCCATTTATGTTGGTCCACTTTTTGTTGAATTTTCATGCAAAAAACCGTTCCAAATTTGCGAGGTTTCCAATGCAAAAAATACATACATTTTTATTTAATTAATTCATATTTATTAGGGATTTCTCAAAGACAATAACGTTTTGCAAGCGGTTTTAAACGCAATTCCCGCGAAAATATTTTCAACCTTAATTTTTAACCTACCTTGGATCACAAACAATATTATATTTCAGTTTCACAAGTTTCTAAACATTAAAATTATCTCTCAGATAACATTCATCTAGAACTGTTAGTCTAAAATTCTTTGAGATTAAGCGATTGTTGCCTAACGGAGTTTCCGCGATTTCTTCTAGTGTCATGTCTTCAATTGCGCTACTTTCCATATTTATTTTCACCCGTTTTTCAGTCGGATACTGATTCTCAAACATATATCGTATTATATATATACCACGAAGAATTGTATTTTTTCTCCAAAATATTGCAAAGATGTCACCATTGGACGTTGATAATACAGTTTGTTCTTCGGTTGGCATGGGCCTAAGGACCTGGCGGTATCCTTTCAATTGGATTGGTTTATCGCGAGGAAAAGTGTATCTTCGAACTTCGAATCGTCGGTCCGGATTCGTGTTGGGAATAAGCCGAACACATCTTAATTTTACAAGATTACGAGAAAGTATATATGAAAGAGAATGAGTAGGAGGCTGAGGAGACCTGGACCTGACACGAAGACGAGGCTCGGTAGTAGAAGGAGACCCAAGCGGAAATTCTTGTCCAGCAGGGCGAGACTCGGACCTCACCCGAAGAGGAGGTTCGGGAGGAGAAGGAGGCCTAACTGGAAAAAGCTGTATGGCAGGAGGAGACCTGGACCCGGCACGAAGAGGAGGCTCAGCGGAAGGAAGTGTCCTGACATGAAAATCCGGAGAATGAGGTCTGGCAGGAGAAAGAGATCTTTCAACAAAGTAAGAAGTGCGGCAACGAGGAACACCAGGAATAGGGGCGCCATTAGGTAAACACTCGAACTGTAAACCCAGATCTGCAAAAAGAAACAAAGGATTGAATTTTCGTTGTGTATTCTCTTCCGGCATTCTGCGCCGGATTTCACTTTTCTCTTTTGTCCTATATTTCCTTTCAAAATAAATTGTCAACAAAGTAGTTCAACTTTCAACCCAGTTGTTGCATTTTTAAACAAATAGATTCATTTTTAACGAAAAATGTATGAGTTGATATTTCAACCAAAAAAGTTTTTAATTTTTAATATAGAACAGTTTATTTCAACCATAAAAGTCAAATTTAAAATAAAATGAATGCCCATGTTCAATCTGAAATTATGTGTGTGGAACTAGAGTGGTCCAAATTTATACCTGAAGTTTCGTATTTTTTCCATTTTTAGACAATTGAAAATTAGTGAAAGTAATTGAAAACTTATCATGAGTGGAAAACAAATAACTAATTTTTGAAAAATAAGAAAAGTGCTTCTTTTATTAAATTTGTCCTAAAACCGAATTTTTCCATTTAAAACCGCATGTCAAATATAAAAGCCTCGGGGCATGGGTTAATGTTGACCGATTTCAAAAAATGGAATTTCTTCTTCTAAAAACATACATTACATAATGTATGGATGATCCCTTAGAGATTTGATAGTTTTAAGTTACGCTTTCGCCTTTGGAAGTTTCACATATCGTACGAATTTTACATCAATAGGGATAATCATCAAATTCCATTTTTTGTATCACTTACATTCTAGATTAGCTCGAAATAAATTAAGATTGAGTACGTATATTCCGAAAAATCTCGAAAAAAGTTGGAAAGAAAATAGCAATTAGAATAGAATGTAGATTAAGTCAAACAAATTCTAACTCACATAAAATCTAAAAAAATGTGCAAAAAATTATACATTTATTATTATATTTACCAATAGAATTAAAGATAACCGCCAAAAATGAAACAATAGTTGAAACAATCCTCATCTTTTCTAATTGGAGAAAAAACCTGAATTATATATTAATTAAGGATTGGAATAACAATGTAACTAATGAACATTTGAGTGCTTCGTTGGCTTCTAATAATATATATATCCTATTGTCGTTATCTTACAGATTGTAGGCGTCAAGCTTATTCTTCTCATATATTTACATTTCATTAGAGGCAGTTAGTATGGTTCCATCACAACATTTTGAAGGATATATTAATATAATATGATATATGTCGATAGCGATATATGTCAATACCCTGAAAGGTATCTGATTTTCTGCGAAGATGGCTCAAATTGAAGCTCCTGTTATATATGTGTGCATTCAAAATAAAATTTCCCATGGCATAGTATTTCCATTTTGTTACAAGTGTTGAAAAAAAATTTAGAAAAATAAGAAAATTTCATGTTTTATACCACTATTTAGTTCAAAGCAGAAAGATGATGCATTCTGATTGACATTAAACATATTGCATCTCTCCATTTTACATCTAGGCCTTTATCAAGTTTGAAATATTTACTTTTGAAAATTTTGGTATCTTGAGCATGATGGATGAAACGACGTTAATTATGAACAAATGCGGGAAAATTACTGAGATTTGGAAATTGTAACGGGAGAAGTTCGACGAAAAAGCTTTCCTTATTCTTGTAACACCTGTTGATGTTGTATGAGCATAATAATATCCACAAATTTTTGCGTGCAACTGTGAGCTATTATTATTATCAACGTTATAACATAAAAAGGAAATATAAAAATATTACCTTCCTAAACATAATACTGCTGGAAATTATTAAAAAACAAAAAAAAACTAAATACGTGAAGCATGCAATTATAAATTTTCTAAAATAGGTCAATACAATAAGCTCATATATATCAGTACGAATAAGGAAGACTGCCTGGCAGGAGAAGACCTGTACCTGGCAGAGGGATTTTAATTTTCTCTTTTGACACATTTTTCTCTCTCGGCTCATTTTTAAGGAGGTTAGGCGCGTACTTGAATTTTCTTTTCTCGCGCATTTTGCTGGAGATGAATTTTTATACTTACGGGAATTAACCTTCAATTATTTGGAATTTCACAGAATTCAAAAGCGAGTTCGGTCACACTTTCCACCTTTTGCAAGTTCTCCTGAATGGGAAAATTAAGATATAGAGAAGGAGAATAACCTCTATCTATCAAAAAATTACTCTTTCATTTTCTGTACCGGCATATTGATACCTGCATGTTGAAGAAACCTCTCTTTGAGTGATAATCTAAAACGACCACTCTTGCGTTGGTCGTCTAAAAAAAACTCTTTTTCTTGAGCTGGCCCCTCGTTTCAGTACTCAAACGTACACGGCAAACAGCAGAAAGGTGTTGTAATTAATACTCTCCAATTTAGTATATTATTTCAAAATATTTTGAATTCACTACAATTGCTCTTCATTAACTTGAATTCCTTTGAATTCGAATGAATTTCTTTGAATTCGTGTGAATTGCTTGGAAAGCATTATATCTCCCAGATTCTTTTTAATTCTAATAAGTTCATGGAAGTCTTCTCAATTCTTTGGTATTCCGTGAATTATCTGAATTCTTCAAATTCCCTGAATTCCTTTCATTATTTTATAGTCCTTGGCCTTCACTGAATTATCTGGATTCGAGGAATTTTTGGTGTGCAAAGAAGTCACGAAATTCAGAGAACTTATGGAATTCAAGAAATTCATACATTTCACGTGATTCAAGAATGTCATGGAATTCAAGGAAATCAATGAATTTCAGTAATTTACAGATTTCGAGAAATTTACTGAATTCAAGAAATTCACGGATTTCACGCAAATCAAGGATTTCATGTAATTAAAGAAACTTATGTAATTCCAAAAATTCGCGAAACTCTCGGAATATATTACATATAATTCAACGAACTTTAAAGAACTTGAAGAAATTCAAGTGAATTCAAAAGATTTCAAGTGAATCCAGAGAAATTTTAGTGAATTCGAAATGGTTTTAAATGATATGCTAAAAGCGAGAGTGGGCAACCCAAAGAACATACAATTTTTTGGAATTCTACAAAATCCGACTGACGATTGTTTTTTAAATTTGGAAGAATTCGAATAGGGAGTTTTAGAAATAAAATTATAATTCTGAGTTGGAACAATAAATCATATTTAAATCATTCTATCATGACTCATTCGAAATTATCTTTGATAAGGAATTAATGATATATCTTGAGGGAATACAATCGACTTATGATTGAGCAGTTGATAATTAGTGTATCCAATTTTTTTTTTTTCACTCAATTTTCCTCCACCCCCACTTCAGATTTGTTAGGTTTTTGAAAAAATTATTAATAATTTTTTTAATTATAGGAATTGCTTTGGGTTTTATTGGTGTGCAGAACTACGATTCTTGTCGACGTTACGTAAACATTGCAGTTCAGTTCTTAAGGGCTAACCTTAAACTGATGTTTCAGGTTATTTTGTTCTTATATATATTCTCTACGACGCCTGTGATTTGCCAGAGTGTCTTTGTAAATAAGCAGTTCAATTGCTCATACCAGGCGTATCAGATTGTACGTGCAAGGTGTTTGTTCAGAATTAATCCATAGGAATTGGTATTAGTAATTAATTATTTAATTGAAGCCCCATACATAATCAGCAGTTTCTTGTGAAAATTTTATTTCACTTCGGATCACAAACAATATTATGTTTGAGTATTACACTTTTTAGAATTAAATTAATGGTGTGGAAGAAAGTCGTCTGCAACTACTGGTTTAAAATTCTTTGAAAATGGGCGATGCTTGCCTAAGGGAGCTTCCTGGATTTCTTCTTGGGTCATATCGTGTATCGTGTGGCTATCCATGTTAATGCTCACCCGTTTAGCATACTGACGTGAAAGGTTATGTCTTTTTGAATATATTCCACGAAGTTTCTTATTATCCTCCAATATTGCAAATATGTCACCATTAGACGTTGATAATACACTTTGTTCTTCAGTTGGCATGGGCACAGCGACGTAACCTTCTCCTCTCAAATGAATTGGTATATCACGAGGAAAATCATATCTTCGAATTTCAAATCGCCGGTTCGGATTCGTGATGGGAATAAACCGAATAGATTTAAGATGTTCAAGTGTATATCCAAGTACGAATAAAGAAGAATGCCTGGCAGGAGGAGATCTGGGCCTGACACGAAGAGGAGGCTCAGCAGAAGGAAAAGTCTTAAGCGGAGAACCCGGCGAGTTTGGTCTGGCAGGAGGAACACTAGGAACACTAATAACAGAGGTGTCATCAGGTAAAGTGTCCAACTCTATACTTAACTCTGCAACAAGAAACAGAAAATTAAATTTGTCTTCAAGTAGACAGTCGGATGTCGGTATATCATGAACTTCTTGTGCAGTGCCTAAAATCTTTCTTAGTCTGACACACTTTATGTATTATGGATACGGAAGTTTATAAACTGAAATGAGAAAGGATGCTAGGTCGGAATGTGAAATTTAAAAGTAACTTGCCACCCAAACGTATTGGTATTGCTATCCACAATAGGCAACTTTTGCTATATCAGCAATTAAATTTACAATTCACCATCCTAACGCAGGCTAGGTGCATTTGCTATTTAGAATCTATAAATCATATTTGTGCTTAGACAATAATGGTGTTTCTTCAAAATTCCTCTTTTTGTGTTGAAAAGACAAATATTTTGCTGGGAAATTAATATTTTTGTATTAAAAATGCAGCTTTATGGTTGTAACTTAATCATTTTTGGTTAAGGATTCAACATTTTTTGTTATAAATGAGCTTTTTTATTTCAGAATTCGTTTTTTCTATACTTAAAAATGTTACTTTTATTTTTAATGAAAAATTGATATTTTTCAGTAGGAAGTCGATGTACTTTAATGAAAATTAGTATTTTTGGTAGAAAAATAATCTTCTTGGTGGAAAATTCATAATTTTTGGTTAAAAATGCAACTGTTTGTTTAAGAATACAACTACTTTGTTAAAAGGGACTTGCGGTTCGGGGATGGAGGAAAGTGAACGTGTGTGAGCTCAATGCGGCATTTCGGCGTTGTAAAGAAGGCAGTCAGGGAACGATGTATTTCGAGAGGTGAAAAAAAGAGAGCAGGAGGTTATAAAAGGATGAAAGTGGAATTGTGGAAGAAGATACAGTGGAGAAGGTATAAAACGCGAAAGTGAAAACCGACACATGCGAGTTTGAGGTTAGGGGACGAATCGGAAGCGGCAAGGAGTAGGAACGCTGAAGACGCGCGCGGCGAGAGCGTCAACTAGGATGACGCGGTAGTTTGACTATAGTTGTGGAAAAGCAGAGGGAGCAGGGATAGCTTAAACTCAAAATTATAAATGTATTATATCAATATATTCACCAATAGAATTAGCGATAACAGCCAAGCATAAGATGAAAATAGAAAAAATACTCATCGTTTCTGATTGGAGGAAAAACGGAGTAATATATTATTGACAAATTGTATTCACAATGTAACTGATAAATATCCAAGTGCTTCGGTAGATTATATGGGCTATCATATACTCGTTATCTTCTAAATGGCAGGCTTCAATCTTTTCCTTCTCAGATATTTACATTTCATGTCATTCAGTTTCAAGGCAGAACAATGTAATAATTATATTCGTTAAAGCTGATGTCACTGTTGTTTTCTGTAATTCATGCTCCATGTTAAAAATTCTCCGTTTTAAGTCATAATTACATCCATTTACAACAATTCATATTCTAATTCAGAAATATAATAACTTTCTTTTTCCAATATTTGGAAAAAGGAAATTTCAAATTGTGACCAATTCTAATCTGGAACAGCAATCTTTTTTATATTCCATTCTGATAAATAAGAATCAATTTTTTTCAAAAATTCGCGTTCCATGTCAAAAATTCCCTGTTGGAAAATAAAAATTATCATTCTTTGCTGGAATTACCTGTCCCAAAATATGAATTATTTCTTACCAAATTGGAAAAGGAATTGTTTGTGTACATTTTCTTTTTGTAAATCAGAATTAGCATGATTTTGTAATATTTTCCTGTTCTGAAGTGAACCTTAAATAAAAATCATAATTTTTTACGAAAATATCCTGTCCCAATTGACAAAATTATATTTCTTCACTAAAATTTTTTGGGCCAAATTAAAAATTTTAATTCTTGACTGAAACTTCCTGTCTCAAGCAGATTTGTGGCCCAATATAGGGAAAATCATTTTTCAAATTCATTAATTTTTGAATTAATTATTATATTAAAGTTTTACATTTTTTAAAATCAAATTACCGGTGGAAACAAAATTTAATTAGCGTCATTGTTTTAAAATTTCTTGAGATTGGGCCACGCTGGCCTAAGGGAGTTTCCATGATTTCTTCTGGGGTCATATCTTTAACCGAATTTGCTATTTATGTTTGTTTTTACCATATTTGCATTCCGATATCGTGAGTGATCTCTTATTGTATAGAATCCAAGAAGTTTTATATTACCCTTCTCTATTGCAAAGACTTTCCCATTGGACGTTGATAATACAGTTTGTTTTTCGGTTGGCATGAGCCCAAGGTGTATTTTTGAATTTCAAATCGCCTGTTCAAATTCGCTCTAGGTATGAGTCGGAAAAATCTAAGTTCTTCAAGTTGAAATCCAAATACAGAAAGCCACGAAGAGAACGCTTGGCAGTGAGAGAAATTCTGACTGGAGAACCCGAGAAATGAGTTCTGGCAGGAGGAAGAGATCTTCTTGAAGAACACGATGTTCTGAATGAAAAACTCCGGGAATAGGCTCACTGTTAGGTGAACACTCGAACTGTGAACTTAAATCTGCACCAAGAAACAGAGAATCAAGTTTTTCTTAAAGTACACAATCGTATACTTATACAAAAATGTCAGTAACTGCAAAATCAGCGATTGGAGAAATTTGAATAAAACATTTAAATCTGACCTTCTCTATTCCGCTTGATCGAATAAATATGTTAATAAATTTTCGGAATTTCGGTTGCGTATTTCGTGAATGAGGGGCGATCGGATGGAGTGGAGGCGGAAATTTAGGGATTGAGAAGATTGTGGAACAAATATGTATAATACAGTTTGGAAAAAGTATCAGGTAGAGCAAGTGAAGGTTTAGAAGTGGGAGTTGTTTTGGAAAAGAAAGGCAGTCCTGAAAAGCAGTACGTGTAGGTTATGAGGTTAGGATGTAGCATCGAAAGGAGGGTATCAAATTGAGAAGCGCAACCGCAAAGTGGTATATGTTCAACTGTTGATTAGAGTAGTGGACAAGACTGCGCAGAGAAGGCTGAGAAAGAGAAGAGAAGAAGAGGATGAAAGGTGACGTTACAGAGGAGAACAAGTAGGCGCTGAAGGTAGAAAAGGAAAGAATAAAGAACCATTTTGTAAACTAGTTTGAGGTATGTCTTGGGTAAGGAGAATGGTAAGAGAAATTCAGTTTTTGCTTTTGATCAAAGAAGTGGGTTAAAGTATGCAAGGATAGTTAAATAGAAGAAAGGGATAAAATATAAATTAGTTGAATGTAAAGTAGGGACAGAGTGGCGTAAGGTATGTGCTACATCACCGCGTGTATCCGAAGGAGGGAATTGAAGACAAGGGGCACTTAGGTGTAAGAATAAGATGCGAATCACATGATAATCAATGGGTCGGTTTAACTATGAATGAAAAAGCAAGACAGTATCTCAAAGATCATGATTTTGTATCTTCCAGATTGTTGTGGGCTAGGATGAAGGTAGGAATCTGAAGATTATTGATCGTAGCGTGCTATGCCCCAGTTATTTAAATAAGTAACATGAGAATTCTAGATCAATCTAAAATATCTATACCTGAAACCTATATACCTATTTAAACTTCACCGAGCAATTCACGCATACCCTGAAGGGAGCTTCCATAAAGGATGTCACAGTTTTAGGGGAGGGGGCAGCCGAATTGTGACAGTCTATGACAGAGGACATAGAACCTCATTGACAAAATGTGACAATGGGGGGGGGGGAGTCGAAAATTCGTAAAAAAACTGTGACATCCTTTATGGAAGCTCCCGAAAGGCAACGGCGCAAATATATAATAATAATTTAAAGAAAAAGCTTTAGTTGATTATTTTCCAAAGGAGAATTATGTACATGTGCTGACAGCTTGACCGGCATGTATATGACAATAAAATGTATATATTTATTCAGATTAGATTAAGTAAAATGTATGTAGGAAAATTGTATCAAAATGGATATTCAAAAAATTATATTGTGTTCATACAAACTCTTCGGGAACCCATTAGTAATTGAAGAAGAATAGTTCTTTGACTGTTATTGCGTAACTTTGATTCAATATACATAATTAAAAAATCGAATTATGAAATCGAGAATATAGCAATAAACAATTATGCAGTTTTTAAATAAATACTTTACTAACTTGCATTATTCATTATTTCACTTCATCAGAAAAGTTGACGGAAATTTAAAAATATCAGAAAAACGCAACTTTCTAGCATTATTCTGAGAGAATATTGTTATAAATGATTGTGGGCATGACGACAAGAGGGAAATACGATGTAAGATATTGTGGTGAAAAACCATATGTTTTCGGTCTACTGCTTATCCTTCCGGTCGCATTATTTCCGTAAAACGAAATAAGAGGACAAGAAATCATGATGCACCTATAGCGATTTCTTTTATGCATTTAATGCTATCCTGAGGATCCTTTACGATACGACCGTCAGATGTTAGTAGCGCTTCGCCGTCGATGACTCAAGCATTAGCTATATCCACACCTCGGTCAAAGTGTGCGAGGAAATCAGCACTTATTATGGGTTTCTTAACGTCTGCTGTCAGAAAACGCCAATTGAAATCGCCACGCAGCTTAAAATCAGGGCTTAGCGTGATGAAACCATACGTAGAAACAATAGATCTGTTTGCGGCAATTAGTTGGCAATCTGTTGGCAATCTGTTGGCGGGCAAGCATCGCCAACTGCATCTAGCGAGTCCCCTTGTTGTTTCCAAGTTTAAAAATGCACGGTGCATTGCAATGTTATGCATTGTTATCGAAACTGGCATGATGCAAACACATCCCGTTATCTTGTTAAATTTGCTGTCTTGAAAGCGTGTGTGATCGCGATACTGACTTCTGATAAATCGCGACGTAGAGCCATTATTTCTTGACGGAGGCTTTCAATGATGTTATCGTATGTTTTCACGGGTGTTTTGGAGATTTTTCTTCTGCGATCGGTATCGTATATCTCGTCTGCAAGCTCGCAGATGGTCGCGAGATCAGAAGTTCGTTGCGTTGCCAGGATCGCTTGCATAGAGTGAGGGAGGCGACTGATCCATAGTGAGCGCATTCGGTTTTCCAGGACTGTCGTGCCCTTGTGACCTTGAAGATGATGTAGAAAAGTCGACAGCTTGCAACCTCGATGTTGTTCATGTTCCAGGAGACGCCGCTTTTTTTGTCCTTGAGTTTGTCATATCTGTTTTCGGCAGGGGGATTACAGATGATGTATTGCGAATCCAGATTAGAAATGAAATAACTGTACTTTACCTGGTCAGATAAAACTATACTCATGTCTCAGTAATATAAAACCATAATTCTGGTTCTTCTGACTAAAAGGGGATACCTCTACGGAAACTGTTTCAATCTTTGCTCCAGATTGCGTCTCATTGTCACCAATTATGTGGGGAAGGCAACTATATTAGGAATGACGACAGGAGGGAAATACGATATGAAATATTCTGGTTTATTTAATTGCTACAATAATGAAAACTTCGCGGAAATAGGGTCTGAGCCCGTAATTTGTACTGTTCAAGGTTACAGCTAGTCAATTACTGAATTTTGGAAAGTGCAATTTCGATGATCAAGTACTAAGGTGGATCAGCACAACCATTAGTCATGGCTCGCATTCGTCGAGAAAATCCTATACTTGAGTAGCGAGTATTGCAGTTCAAAAAATAAATTTGAAGAGAAAACTTTGTAGTTATAATGTAATTTCACAATTGAAAATTTGATTCCAAACCTAATTTTGTACAAATTTTACTATCTGGTTGAAAAATGTATTGTTTGGTTGAAAATGAAACTATCTTGTTCAAAATTCATCCTTGTTCATTGAGAAATTAACGCTTTCATTGTAAATTTGTCTTTTTTAGTTGATTGCAACTGTTTTTTATTTTAAATGAAAATATATTTGGTTGAAAAATGAACTATTGTGAGGTTTGACCTATTGAATGTGCCAGTCTGAAATCTGAAATATATCAGGCTCTGAATTTCTTGCAAATATGTCGAAAATTCAACTCTATTTAATAAAATTCAGGTACAACACCAAGGATATGACGGCAGTATAAGCAATCATTATCTTTTCTGAATAAAGAAAAAAGTAAATAATGTATTAATGAAGGATTCGATTAAAAATGTGACTGACTATGATTTCAGTATTTTACTAAATAATATAATACGTATATCGTATGGTTGTTGTCTCATAGATTATCAACATCAAGCTTGGCTTCCTCAGATATTTACATTTCATTAAAGTTAGTTTCAAGAAATGAAGCGTAGTTACATAATTCTTTAAACTGATATTATAATTTATATTGAATTTTACGTTTGAGCGAAATCCGTAGTTTTCTCCGGGTCAGTTGTTAATTTCTTTCGATCAATTCAAAAGAGTTTAAAAAATTGCATTGTCTTCAAAGAAATTTAAAAGACTTTAAGAGATTGCGAAGCATTTAAAAAAATTTTGAAGGTGTATGATTTGATGCAGGGAATTATATAAATAAAATTATAATTTTTTATTAAAACAGGTGTTTGTTCATTAATTCGACTCTTCTAAATCATAATTCCAATTATTTTAAAAAAGTCCCGTTGATGTAAAAAATTCTTTTTCAGGTCAGAATTTTATTTATTCACAAAATTTTCTATTATCCCAGATTTGTGTGGTTCTCAAAAAAATGAAGGCGTATTTTTTAATTAAATGATATGTAAGAATTGCTCAAAAACTACAAAGTTTTACATACATTTCATATTAGAAATGAACTTTTTTTTTGAAAATTTGCGATAATCAATAATACTAGGTTATCAGAACATAAGTACTAGTTCTTTCTTCAGAATTTATTACAAACAGATCACACAAATTTGTTACAAATTAAAATCATCTTTTGGACGAAAGTCGTCTACAACTACTGTCTTAAAATTCTTTGACATTGGGCGACGTAGGCCTAAGGGAGATCCCTTGATTTCTGCTTGGGCCATATTTTCAAACGCGCCTCTATTCATATATATTTTCACTCATCTCTCGGTCGGATATGGACACTGATAGAGATATTATAATGTATATATTCCACCAAGTTTTTTATAACCCTCCACTCTTGCAAAGACGTCACCATTGGACGCTGATAATACACTCTCTTCTTCAGTTGGCACAGGGCCAAGCACATGACCGTCTTGTTTCAAACAAATTGCTTCGTCGAAAGGAAAAGTGTATCTTCGAATTTCAAATCGCCGGCTTGCATTGGCATTGGGAATAAGCCGGAGAAATCTACGTTTTTTTAAATCATGTCCAAGTACCCGTAAAGAAGAGTTCCTGGCAGGAGAAGACCTGGACCTGATACGAAGAAGAGGCTCGGCAGTAGGAGGAGAGCTGACTGAAAAATGATGTCTGGCAGGAGGAGACCTAGACCTGTCACGAAGAGAAGGTTCGGCAGGATGAGAAGTCTTGACCGGAAAACCCGCAGAATGTTACCTGGCAGGATGAAAATTTTTTTCAGGAGATTGATGTCTGTCAGGAGAATAAGAAGTTCCGAAACGAGGAACACCAGGAATAGGGGCACAATTAACTAAACACTCGGAATGTATACTCAAGTCCGCAACACAAAACAGAGAATTACATTTTTTTCAAGCATCAACGTAAGTTGCCACGTTCATCGAGAAACTAAAGGGTGTCTTGTTGATGACCCAGTATGTGCATGTGTCTATATGGTACACTTTCCTAATATTATTTTCTAGAACACGCGAATTTCACAAAATTCTGTTTTAAGACATGAAAGTTTCGAAATAGTTGGAAATTAGAGGTGAAACGATTTTTCACAATTTTCTGTTCCATGCTAAAACTTACGTTTTCCAAGACAAAATTTTAGTTTCTAATTAAATTCCCTGTTTTTATGAAAAAGTCTTAATTCTTCACTAAAGTTTCCGTTCTTTAGGAAACATGGAATGCAAATCATAAATTTAATTTGAATCCTTAATAATTCACGCACATATAATAGAACCTTATAGCGAATTTTATTGAACAATTTTCAATTAAGTATCTTTAGACTGCAAAATTTTCAATTTCAATAAATTGGACATTTCACAGACTTCTCTTTAAAAATTGTATTACACACTATCATTCTCAAAGAATGACGGATGATTTGAAATTCTCATTCTTCTCCCCGTCAATTGTTAATTTTTCCGAGTCAGTTAAAAAGAGCTCAAAAGATTTAAATGACTTCTAACGATTGGAATAACAATTTTTGTTGAATCATTTTTCTGTACCTTGCATAGTTTGACCGCAAAATTGAATTTTCGATAGTTCATTATTCTTTGTGCGATCAAAATTTGAATTTTCGATTTTTCAAGAAAATTCAAAAGGTTCTTATGATAGTCTTTCAAACTTTTTCCGGGGTACAAACGACGACGACGACAATAACAACGTCAACGACGACAGACAGACAGCCACCGACGTAAAAACTATTTTTTCTGACTCAGGGTTCCTTAAAATGTCGACATTTGATGGAATCCACGAAAGTAATTTTTTACATAAAATCAATACCTTCTCAGTATGATAAAAATGTAAAAATGGATAAATTTCAGCAATTATGGCTTTTTTATTCAGAAAACAGATTCCCTATGACTCTACTATTATTAATTTTTCAATATTCTCCAGCTACACTTAATTGAAAAAATTATCAATTAATTTTGATATAAATTCGCTCAACTTTAAACATTTTCCATTAAAATTTTTACTTCAATTCTTAAAATTGTAAATGTGAATTGAATGTGAAAATAATGTGAGCGAAAGGATTTTGATAAAAAATCGTCTGGTATGGGAGATTGGTGCCATAACATAATCTCGCAAAGTTGTATACCGTGAAATGCCTAAAGAAGGACAATATTTGTTTTAAATTCTAAGGATGGGCTCAGTTCACGATAAACGTGTTACTGTTGCTAAGGCAGATTTCAGAAGTATACAGGAGACGTACAAAATTTAGCTATTCATAAAATAAAACTGTGCTAACGTCAGAATAATGAAATTCTAATCTTAGTATCTCAAGGTGAAATAATACTAATAAAAGACGCATATTACTAGTAATAAAATGTTTAAACTAGAATAAATTTTGTGAGTTTAAAAATTATACATTGATTAAACATGTAGAATGTTGAATTTATGACACTAGTTTTTTTAAATAAAGCCTCATTTTCATTGGCTATCAATTGCCCACAATCTAATTGAAATTTGAATTTAGGTATTTAAAAATTGTTTACGAGTATATAGTTACTCAAGATTTTTATTTTGCATCATGAAGCATTAACGATAATGAACTACTTATTACTGATAATAAAATGTTTTAATTCAAATAATAATGCAATGGTTTAGGACTTTTGATTGATCAATTGATCCTTAGAGAGGTCCACATTTTTTGTTTTTTCAATTTTCATGTTCTTACCCCACAGAGTTGTGAGGTTCTCAAAAAAATAAACCAGTATATTATTATTTTGAAATCAAATGATATTTATAGGTTGCTGTAAGACTCTAAAGCTTGAAATGCATTTCTTATGGGGTAACAAGATGGTTTTGTATACTTTCGATATGATTGTTAATATTTGGTGTATCGTATTACACATGCAAGGTTTCATTTTCAGAATTAATCAAACAAGAGGAATTATTGATTACTCTAAGACTTCTACCACCATACATAATTACCAGTTTCTTGTACATATTTCATTCGAATTTGGATCAAAAACAATATTATAATTATAAATTTATGTCTTTTTACAAATTAAAATTATGTTTCTGGGTGAACTTCGTCTAGAACTACTATTTCAAAATTTTCTGAGATTGGGCGACGGTTTCCTAAGGGAGCTTCCTTGATTTCTTCTGTGGTCATATCTTCAAACACGCCGGTGTTCATGTTAATTTTTACGCGTTTTTCAGTTCGATATTGAGACTGATGTAGGTCTCTAGTTGTGTATATTCCACGAAGTTTTCGATTATTCTCTAAAATTGCAAAGACCTCACCATTAGACGTTGTTATTACATTTTGTTCTTCAGTTGGCATAGACCCAAGTGCATTATTAGTTTGTCTCAATAGAATTGGTTTATCTCGAGGAAAAGTGTATCTTCGTATTTCGAATCGCCGGTTTGGATTCGTGTGAGGAATAAGCCTAACAAATCTCAGTTGTTCAAGTTGAAATCCAAGTATGCGTGAAGAAGAATGCCTGGCAGCAGGAGACCTAGACCGAACAGGAAGAGGAGGCTCGTCTGGGGGTTGAGACCTGGATCTGGCACTAAGAGGAGGCTCGATAGGAGGAGAAGATCTGACTTGAGAATGATGGCTGTCAAGAGCATCAGAAGTTCCGGAACGAGGAACACCCGGAATAGGCTCACCATTAGGTAAATGTTCGAACGGTGAACATAAATCTGCAACAAGAAACAAATTTTGTTCCTAAACTAGAAAATTGTATGCTGGCGTTCGAAAAAAAAAACAGTAATAGGAAAAGCGGCGAACAAAGTACTTGAAACTCTTTCATAAGAATGCATTTTCATTAAGACAAAATTCAATTCTAGCCTAACAGATAGTGTCTCTACAAAAGTTTTCTCTGAGATGTAATATCTCTGGATTTTTTTTAGTAAACATTCTTCTTACGTAAGATCCCCATTCGCTTCACAAGAAACAATAAGATGAATAAACCCTCCTATCTTCCGAATCATCTAAGATAATTTTTGATGATCCCTCAGAAGTGTACTTCATGTATGCGTGCACATACGGTGAGAGTTCCGCATCAATAGGGATACTTTTCGAATTTAATTTTCTATAACACCCACATTATCGATTTCTGCCTAAATAAATTCAGATTCAGAAAATAGCAGTTGGGGTAGAATTTAGATTAAATCACACATATTCTGACTTTCGTATATATTTAGAAAACATTCCTCAAATCATAGATATATTCAAATTATATTTACCAATAAAATTGAGGATAAACGCTAAGGCTAAGATGAGAGTATAAGCAATCCTCATCTCTTCTAATTACAGGAAAAACTGAATAATCTAATAATGAAGAATTGGAATAATAATGTAGCTAATGAATATTCTAGTTCTTTATCAGATTATATAGTGTATCGTATAGTCGTTATCTTATAGATTACAGGCGTCAAGCTTACTTTTCTCAAATATTTAGATTTCATTAGTCAGCTTCGAAGATAAAAAATGATCTGCCAGGAAAATATTATGTCCCGAAACGGGGAATAGCAGGACCGGGGTTTAAAGTCTGCCAACTGAACAGTGCAACAAAAAAAACAGAAAAACAGCGTACATTAGTTAGAATTCTTATCCTTCTCAGAGACATTCGTTTCCTTTATCTTCCACTATTCTTCCACTTCAACATTGCCGTTTTTCAGATTTGCTAGCCTTCTCCAATTCAATTTCTGCACCTTACCCAATGTCTCCTATTCTAAAATCCTTACCCCATTTTCTTGCTTACTTTCTCCATCTTTAATTTCTCTCCTGCATCCTTATTATACGTTCCGTATTTCATTTTCTCATTTACATATTCTAAACTTACCTTCTTTTTTCAATAGATCTCTTTCCTCACGTCGTTTTTCGCCATTACTTCGATGTCCATGTTTGCCTACTTATGCAAGAAAACTGCTCCAACGTGAACTATCTTGAAATTTCAATATGATTCCTATTTACTCACGAATTGACCTGAGTTTTTCAAAGTAAAGTAATACAGTCAAAGCTCTTAATAAGACCGCTTCGAATAAGACCGCTTATCCTCACCCTTGCTCGAGCTTGCCGAGGTGCTTCCCCCACTCTCACGTTGACTTCGAAATTTCAGTCAGCCGCTCCAATAGTGCTGCCGTAGAAATTGCAATTTTCATGGTTTTTATGAGAGGTTTTCATATTATTCAAATATATCGAATATTTATTGTGATATTTTCATATTTTATAATAGACTTCATCATACTCATTCAACCATGGTGCTCTGCACAGATGAAAATCATGTTAAAGAAGAATTACCTAGTCATTTTTAAATTTAGTCGACCAGGGCCTTTTTCGCAAATTAAAAATAATCACCCCAAACACCTTCAGCAGAGTCTGGGGTGATTTTTCATATTTTAACATTTGTGGCAATTATAGTTGCAGGCAACTGAGATGAGGTTTGACGAATGTACGAGAAGTAATTTTTTGAGGTTGCTAAAAGTCACAGTGAGGATAAGCATATAAACTAAAGTCTTAGCAAGGTGCCTGGAATGACTATTTTTTATTGCAATTTTTTTTCCTGTTTCAGTCAAAGGCATATCAGAACAGATTTGTTAAATGTACCACGATTGTTTTTATGGGGTTCTTGAATATTACTGTAGGTATAGCGATATAAAATAAAACCTTGGGTAGGTGACTATTTTTACTTTGAAATTACTTGACTGCTCTAGTTGGAAGCAGCTGAGACGCGTTTCGTGAAATGTAATGGGAGTGCTTGTTCAAGAGACATAAGAAGCTATAGAAACACGACAGCTTGCATGGAAAGTGCATAGACGTGAAGGAAGTTAGAGTAGTATGCCAGAACAGCAAAGTGTGACAACAAATAGTTTTTAAACAGAGT
>JAABKJ010002490.1:0-27948 GCA_011634705.1 Andricus grossulariae | reverse complement strand
TTCAACCAAGCAGTTTTTATTTTCAACCAAAAATATAAATTTTCTATCAAAAAGGACCAACTTTTAGCAAAATACATAAAGTTTCAATAAAATAGTTTAATTTTAACCCAAAAGAGAAAAGTTAAATTTTCAATTTAAAAAAATTAATTCTCAGCCAAAAAACAACAAATTTTCAATTTAAATGATGGATTTTCAACAAAAAATGTAATAGTGGAGATTTATCGAAAAGATTTTCATTTTAAATCAGAAAAAATAGAATTCAACCCAAAAAATTGAATTTTCAACAAATTGAATCCTCAACCAAAACAGATTTATTTTCAATAAACAAAAATTGAATTGTTAAATTTTCAGTTAAAAAAATTACTTTTCAGAGAAAATAAAACGCATGTTCAACAAAATAGTTAAATTTTCAACCAAAGAGATGAATTTTTAACTAAAATGATGATTCTTCAACGAGAAAAAAATTTTTTTAACAACTTTCAACCAAGTAGTTGAATTTGCAACAAGAAAAATCAATTTCCTAGCAAAAAAAGATAAATTTTTAACAAAGTAATTGAATTTTCATCTAACAAGATAAATTTTCTACCAAAAAAGGTACGATTTTTCAACAAAAGACATGAATTTTCAACGAAGAAGTTGAATTTTCAAATAAAAAAGAACAAATTCCAAACAAATTGTTAAATTTTGAACTACAAAAGATCAATTTTCAACCAAACTGATGAATTTCTCAAGCAAAATGATAAATCTTCAAATGGAATAGTTAAATTTAAAACCAAAAATATGAATTTTAAACAAAAAAAAAAGACGACTTTGCAACTAAAAAAGATAAATTGCCAACCAAAAATTGAAGTTAAATTTTCAGTAACAAAAATTAATGTTTAACCAAAGCGATGAATTTTTAACTAAAATAATGGAATAGTCAATTGTAATAGTAACAGTTGCATTTTCAGTTAAAAGGGTAATTTTCAACAACAACAAAAAACTAATTTTTAAACAAATAGTTGCATTTTCAAACAAATTGAGGAATTTTCAATTAAAATGTTGAATCTTCAAGTGTAATAGTTGAATTTTAAACCACAAGATGAATTTCCAACTAAAATGCTTCATTTTAAACTAAAAAGATGAATATTCAACTAAAATGATGAATTTTTAATCAAAAAGCTGAATTTTCAACAAAGAAGATTAATTTCTGCGAAAAAAGACGAATTTTCAATTAAAAAATGATAATTTTCAAACAAAAAATGATAATTTTCAAGAAAAAAATAAATAGTTAAATTTTTAGTTAAAAAAATTAATGTTCACCCAAAGAAATTAATTTTTAACTAAAATGATGGTGTATTTAACTGGAATAATTACATTTTCAGTTTAAAAAAATTAATTTTCAGTCACAGAAAAACTAATTTTCAACAAAATAGCTCATTTTTCAACCAAGGGTATGGATTTTCAATTAAAATGATGAATCTTCAACCAAAAATTAATTTTAGACAAGAGTTTAACTTTCAACCAAATATTTAAATTTTCATTATAAAAAAGATGAATTCTGAACAAAAAATGTCGTATAATTTTTCGAACAAACTGTTGAATTTTCTACCAAAACGAACGAATTTTCAACCACATACTAGACTTTTCAACTAAAAACGTTTAATTTAAAAAAAAAAATAGAATAGTTAAATTTTCAGTTAAAAAAATTAATCTCAAGACAAAAAAATCGAATTTTCAACAAAACAGTTTAATGCAGTAATACAAAGCTACTTTATCAAATGAAGAATCATTTTTATTTAATTTTATATCGCAATTTAAAAAAAAAAATTAAGCACGCTCTCGAAATAATTCCCTGAATTAAAAAAAAAAAAATCCCTGAAATTTCCAGATTTTTCCAGGTGTATAAAAATTCTCCGACAATTCTAGGTTTTCCGGGTAGGGAAGACATCCTGAAAATCGTAACTAACCGGAACTGTCTTTTTTCTAAGCAATCTTAACTCCTGATAAACGAATCGTAAACGGAACAAAGAGTCAGCAGTATGCAGCTGATACGTACAAATAATCTATAGTTTATAATTTTTGCTGAAGCAGGTCTCGAGGTTAATTTTGTTGCTCTGTAAGCTTTATTTTAGAAAAGTCTTAGATACGAAACTTGACATTCAAGAGTTTTATTACAATGCTTCAAACATAAATTACTTTTTATAATTGAAAAAAAAAAACTTTTAACGCAGATTAATTCGAAATTCAATATTTACGATTTTCAATTAATAGAAATTCATTGCTGTAATTTTTATTGATAATGATGCTTTTTTATTTAGTTTTCAGAGTTTAAAAGAGAAGAATTTTTGTAATTGGTAATTGAGAGAAGAAAAAGGCGTGATAATAAAAAGATAGGCTTAAAAAAATATTGAAAGTCGCAGTCATTATTTAGCAGGATGTGGGGACGTCATATGATGCCTGCGCATTATATCTGGTTCAGACTGCTGTAGGTAAGTTATATCAGCTGTAGGCACTTGTGTGACTTTGAAATTTAATGAGTCTGTAAACCTGTACTCATCTCGAAGAGAATCAGTTTTAAAATACCTGGGTCTAAACTGTTTCAAATTGCAACCAAAATGATGAATTTTCAAGCAAGAAGATTAATTTTCTACCAAAAAAGACGACTTTTGAATCCAATAGTTAAATTTTCAACTAAAAAATATAAATCTTCAACCAAAAATGGATTAGTTAAATTTTTCGTTTGAAAAATTAATTTTTAGCAAAAAAAACTAATTTTAAACCAAATAGATCATTTTTCAACCAAACAGTTGAATTTCCAACTATAAATAACAAATCTTCAACAAAAAATTGAATAATTACATTGGCAGTTAAAAAAATAATAATTTTCCGCAAAAAAAAAACGAATTTTCAACAAAGCACATGAATATTTAACTAAAAAAGATAAATTTTCAATCAAAAATGGAATAGATGAATATTTAGTTAACAAAATTAATTTGCAGTAAAAAAAAATTATTTTCGGAAAAAAAACGAATTTTTAACAAAATAGTTGAGTTTTCAAACAAAAAGAGGAGTTTTCTGCCAAAAAGATTAATTTTTTACGAAAAAATACGACTTTTCATCGAAATACATGAATTTTCCATGAGAATAAAACAACAATAGAATTCAAAGAAAAAGTCGATTTTTTAACAAAATAGTTGAATCCTCAACCAACGCAGATTAATTTTTAACCAAAACATTGAATAGTTAAATTTTCAGTTAAAAAAATTAATTTTCAGCAAAAAAACGAACTTTCAACAAAATAGTTGAATTTTCAACGATCAGGGGAATTTTCTACCAAAAAGATTGATTTTCAACAAAATACATGAATTTTCAATCAATAGTTGAATTTTCAACTAAAAAAGATTAATTTTCTACCAAAAAAGACGAATTTTCAACGAAATATATTAATTTTTTATCAAATAGTAGAATTTTAAACTGAAAAAAAAAAATTTTCAGCAAAAAACAAACTTTCAACAAAATAGTTGAATTTTCAAACCAAAGGAGGAATTTTCTACCAAGAAGATTAATTTTTAACAAAATACATGAATTTGCAATCAATACTTGAATTTTCTACCAAAAAGACGAATTTTCAACGAAATACATGAATTTTTTATCAAATAGAATTTTAAACTCCAAAAAATCATTTTCAGCAAGAAAAAAAAGAATTTTCAACACAATAGTTGAATTTTCAAACCAAAAGAGGAATTTTCTACCAAGAATATTAATTTTGAACAAAATACATGAATTTCCAATCAATAGTTGAATTTTCTACATTAATTTTATACCAAAAAAGACGTTTCAACGAAATACATGAATTTTTTATCAAACAGTAGAATTTTGAACTCAAAAAAATAATTTTCAGCAAAAAAAAAATAATTTTGAAGACAACAGTTGAATCCTCAACCAAAAAAGAAGAAAAATTTCTACCAAAGGAGATGAATTTTTAAACCAAAAAGATAAATTTTCAACCAAGAAGATTAATTATCAACCAAAAAGTCGAATTTTCAACAAAATACATGGATTTTTCAAGAGATAGTTCAATTTTAAACTAAAAAAGATAACTTTTCAACCAAAAATTTAATAGCTAAATTTTCAGTTACAAAAATGAATTTTCAACCAAAGAGAATAATTTTTAACCAAGAAGATTTATTTTCTACCAAAAAGACGAATTTTTAACAAAATATATGAATTTTCAACGAGTAATTAATTTTGAGATTAAAAAAAGATAAAAAAAATTCTACAAATAGTTGAATCTTCAACAAAAAACAGATTAATTTTCAACCAAATAATTGCATTTTTCACAAAAAAAAAACGAATTTTCAACCAAATACATGAATTTTCAACAACAAAAAATGTAATAGTGAAATTTTCAATAAAAAAAATTAATTTTCAGCAAAAAAAACTTTTGAACAAAATAGTCCAATTAAAAAAAAAAAAAAAGACAGAAATTCTCAAAAAGAAATGTAGTAATTCATATTTCAAGTTAAAAGATTTTAATTTTAAATCAGAAACAATAGAATTCAACCAAAAAGTCGATTCTTCAACAAAATAGTTGAACCCTTAACCAAAAAAAGATTAATTTTTAACCAAACATTGAATAGTTCAATTTTCAGTTAAAAAAATAAATTTTCAGCAAAAAACGAACATTCAACAAAATAGTTGCATTTTCAAACGAAAAGGAGAATTTTCTACCAAAAAGATTAATTTTTAATAAAATCCCTGAATTTTCAATCAATAGTAGAATTTTCAACTAAAAAAGATTAATTTTCTACCAAGAAAGACGAATTTTCAACAAAATACGTGAATTTTTTATCAAATAGTAGAATTTGAAACCGAAAAAAATCATTATCAGCAAATAAACAAATTTTGAACACTATAGTTGAATCCTCAACCAAAAAATGAAGGAATTTCTACCAGAGGAGATGAATTTTTAAACCAAAAAGATAAATTTCCAACTAAAAAAGATAAATTTTCAAACAAAAATTGAATAGTTAAATTTTTAGTTTAAAAAATGAATTTTCAACAAAAGAGAAGAATTTTTAATCAAGAAGATTAATTTTCTACCAAAAAAGAAGAATTTTTAACAAAATACATGAATTTTCAACGAATAGTCGAATTTGAGATTAAAACAGTAAAAAAAAAAATACTTGAATCTTCAACAAAAAACGGATTAATTTTCAAAACAAACAGTTGAATTTTCAACCAAAAAGATGGAATTTTTCATGAAAAAGATAATTTTTCAAGCTAGTAAGACGAATTTTCTAAACAGTTGAATTTTCGACCAAAATAGAATTTTCAACCAAAAACGATGACTATTGAACAAAACGGATGAACTTTTGACCAAAAATAGTTTATTACTGGGTTCTATTAATTCAGGTCGCATTTTAGTGGAAAAACGAGAAAAAAGGGAGATCGGCGAAAGACAGCCTGCGATAAATAAACAGGATATTAAAAATTATTTTTAGACTAAAGAATAATAGTTTCAACAAAAATTGAAGTACATTTTTAATACTTTTAAAATATTACGCTAGAAAACTGAAAATTTTGCTTAGAAAATAAAGTTTGCACTTTTTTTTTATTTTTTAAGCCCTGCCAAAATACTCTTTTACAAAGAATGAATTGTAACATTTTTAATTATAAGGTTTCATTAATAAAGATCTTTATCCCATATCTAAGCTCGATTTAATTAAAGATTAAAAATTAAATCAAAAATTTAATTCAAATTAATTTAATGGTCCTTATTTATCTTGGATTCTGAGATAAATAAGACAATGGAATAATTAAATAAATTAAAAATTAAACATACCTATTGTCAAATTTCCCTTTCATCCACTGTGGCAGGGAAATGCCTCCTCCGAGAGACTTATCTTGTGGTCTCGCGGATCCCATCCTGCTCCTCTTTTTTCTAATTTTCTGCGATAATAAGTCAAGTCTGAGTTTTGTCGGAAGGAAAAACGGGTCCTCTTGCTTCGCAAATTGATATCTTTTCGGCTGAAGAGTTGAATTAATTCTTGTGTGTGTTGCGGATAGATAAATTGATATTCTTCGAAAAGAGATGAAACTGGGGTAAATATTGGATTTGGTTGGCCGGTTGCTTTGTGATCTGGTCGGTTATTTGCCTCTTGGAAACTCCTAATTGTTGCGTGCCTTCTACGAGTATGACCTCAACACCATTCTACTGACCTAAAAAGACAATCACCACATAGTTCGTTATTTCATTTTAATCTTATGTTAACACGAGTTTATCATATTTCTTCCATAAATCATAATTCCTTCCTTAATTCCAGATTACAGGGTTGTTAGAGAAAAGGCTGGTTTTAAAATTCCATCGCTTTTCCCGGCTTTCCGGGTCTTACTTTTGAAACAATTCAAGGTCTGCTTTATAAAAGAAATCTAGACAATTCTATTTTCAATTTCAACGTATTCTGCTGGTCGCAGACGAATTTTACAACAAAGATTTGTAAAATTATTAATTAACGCAAATGTAAAGGATTTTTCAACAATTATTGAATTCTCAGACTTCGCAGCCTAAAATGCTCTCAAAATAGGGAAAATAATAACCTTTTTCAAGAAAAAAGGGGCATAAATTCTTTGAAATAAAATTAATATATAGATAAATATTCAACCAAATAAAAATTAATTTTCTACCAAATGAGATGCATTTTCCACGAGGTTGAGTTTTTAAGTTAAAAAGTTGAATATTTTCGAAAGCAGACTTTAAACCCGAAGAGATGAATTTTTTTTAACAAACAGCTTCAATTTTTAACCAAATAGTTCATTTCAAGCCAAAGAGACGAATTTTCAATTCAGAACTTTTCTGCCAAAAAAGATTAATAAAAAAAGGCGAATTTTCGACAAATCAGTTTAATTTTCGACTAACAAATATGACTTTTGAACAAAATAGTTGAATTTTCAACAGTTGCATTTTCAACCAAATAGTTCAACTTTTAAACCAAAAAATTGATTTTTTTTAGATGACAATTGAATTTTCAACAACGAAGTTAATTTTAAAGAGATGAATTTCCAACTAAAAAAATGATTTCTCTACCAAAAAGGGTGAAGTTTTAACAGAAAGTTCAATTTAACCATTTTTTTTAACAAAATGACAGAATTTTAAAACAAAAATGGTTAAACTTTAACCAAAAACAGTTGTATTTTCAATAAAATAGTTTAATTTTTAAACAAAAAAATTGATTTTTGTTTTTAGAAGGCAGTTAAATTTTTAACAAAGTGAATTTAAAACCAAGAAAGATGAATTTACAACTAAAAAAATTACTTTTCTACCCAAAAGACATCATTTTTTAAAGAAAAGTTTAATCTTCCAACAAAAATATATTTTATTCAAGAAGACAAATTTACAATAAAACAGTTGAATTTTCGACCAAAAAAGATGACTTTTTAACAAAACAGTTGAATTTTTAACAAAAAACTTCATTTTCAACCAAATAGATGAATTTTTAAATAAAAAATTGATTTTTTTTTAGAAGGCAGTTGAATTTTCAACAAAGTGAATTTTAAACAAAGAAAGCTGAATTTACAACTAAAGAAAATTACTTTTCTACAAAAACAAAAAATTACTTTCTAATGAAAAGTTGACTTTTCCAATAAAAATGTTTTTTAAAACAAAATGATCGAATTTTTAAAGAAAAATGATTAAACTTTAAATAAAAACACTTAGCTTTCCAACCAAATAGTTACCTTTTAAAATAAAAAAAAAAATGATTTTTTTTGTAAGACAGTTGAATTTTCATCAAAGTGAATTTTAAACAAAGAAAGACGAATTTACAACTAAAGAAAATTACTTTTCTACAAAAACAAGATTACTTTCTAATGAAAGGTTGACTTTCCAAAACAAATGTTTTTAAAACAAAATGATCGAATTTAAAAAAAAAATGATTAAACTTTAAATAAAAACAGTTGGATTTTCAAAAAAATAGATGAATTTTTAAATTAAAAAATTGATTTTGTTTAAAAGTCAGTCGAATTTTCAATAACAAAGTGAATTTTAAACCAAGAAAGGTGAATTTACAACTAAAAAATTACTTTTCTACCAAAAAATATGATTTTTTAACAAAAAGTTGAATTTTGCAAACAAAAAATTTTTTTTTAACAAAATGACCAAATAGTTAAACCAAATAGTTAAATTTTTAAAATATAAATTTTCAACCAAATGAATTTAACCAACATATCAATTTTTAACCCAAAAGGACGAACTTTTTATTGAAAAAGACGAATTTACAATAAAACAGTTGAATTTTTGACCAAAAAATATGACTTGTTAAAAAAAAAAGAGTTGAATTTTTAGCACAAAACTTCCTTTTCAACCAAGAAAGATGAATTTTTAACAAAATGTTGATTTTTCAAACAAAAAAAAATGGTTTGAACAAAATGATCGAATTTTTGAACAAAAATGACTAAGCTATAAATAAAAACAATTATATTTTCAACCAAATAGTTAAATTTTTAAATATGAATTTTCAACCGAAAAATGACTACCAAAAATATCAATTTTTAACCCAAAAAGACAAACTTTTTATTCAAAAAGACGAATTTACAATAAAACAGTTAAATTTTCGACCAAAAAATATGACCTTTTAACAAAAGAGTTGAATTTTCTATCACAAAAGTTTACTTTTTAATGAAAAGCTGACTTTTCCAATACAAATGTTTTTTAAAACAAAATGATAGCATTTTTAACGAAAAAGGATTAAACTTTAAATAAAAAAAGTTAGATTTTCAACAAAATAGATGAATTTTTAAATTAAAAAATTGATTTTTTTTAGAAGGCAGTGGCATTTTCAACAAAGTGAATTTTAAAGAAAGATGAATTTACAACTAAAAAAAATTACTTTTCTATCCAAAAAAGATTACTTTTTAATGAAAAGTTGACCTTTCCAATACAAATGTTTTTTTTTTAACAAAATGACCGAATTTTTAAAGAAAAATGATTAAACTTTAAATAAAAACACTTAGCTTTCCAGCCAAATAGTTACCTTTTAAAACAAAAAAATTGATTTGTTTAGAAGGCAGTTGAATTTTCAACAATAAAGTGAATTTTAAGCCAATAAAGATGAATTTTCAACCAAAAAACGGCTTTACCAAAAAATATCAATTTTAAACCGAAAAGGGCGAACTTTTTACTCAAAAAGATAAATTTTCAATAATGCAGTTAAATTTTCGACCAAAAAAATGACTTTTGGAAAAAATAGTTGAATTTTCAACAAAAAACTTCATTGTCAACCAAGAAAGATGAATTTTTGAACCAAATGATTGAATTTTTAAACAAAATCAAATTAAACTTCAATAAAAACTGTTCCATTTTCAAACCAATATTTGAATGCTCAAACCAAAAGGACGAATTTTCTACCCAAAAAGACAGTTGATGCCGATGTTGCATTTTTAACAAAACAAAAAAAAAAGAAGATAAAATTGCTACAAAAAGAGACTAATAATTGAGTCAAAAAAGTGAATCCTCTACAAAATAGTTGAATTTTCAGCCCGAAATATGAATTTTCAACCAAAAAGTTCATTTGGAACTAAAAGTTGAATTTTTGGTTCAATCCAAGTGTTTTTCATTTTAAATAAAAATTTTTGATTAAAATATTAACTATTGCATTTTCTGATAGAAAATTAATTTTCTTGGTTGAAAATTGAAATAGTTGGTTAAAAATATATGTATTTTTTAAAAATTCGTCCTTTTTGGTAGAAATTTTGTGTGTGTGTTAAAAATGCAACTATTTTTTTTTAATTAAAATTTTTTTGGCTGAAATATCAACTATTACATTTTGTGTTGAAAATTCATCCATTTGAGTTGAAAATAAACTTTTATTGAAAATTCTTTTCTGGCAGAAAATTAATCTTCTTGGTTAAAACTTTAACTAATTAATTAAAAATTAATTTTTTTGTTGAGAAATAATCTTTTCTGGTAAAAAATTAATTTTCTTGATTGAAAATTTAATTATATGGTTGAAAATTCAACTGTTTTCTAGAAACCTCATTTTTTTATTCAAAATGCAACTGTTTCATTGAAAATTAATGCCTTTTTTTCGTTGAGGTTTCAACTATTTTCTTCAAAATTTATCTATTTGGTTTTAAAATTCATCTTTTTCTGTAGAAATTGTATCTTTATTGGTTATAAATGCAACTGTCTGGTTAAAAATTAATTTCTTTGTTGAAAATTCAACAGTTTGATGGAAAATTTAACTATTTGGTTGGATATATATGTATTTTGTTGAAAATTCGTCTTTGTTGGGTTAATCCAAACTGTTTTTTATTTTAAATTAGAATCTTTTTGTGATGAAATATCAAATCTCTTTTTGTTGAAACTTCAACTGATTAGTCGTAAATTAACTTTTTTTTGTTGAAAATTCAAATTTTCGGGTTGAAAATTCAACTATTTGGTACAAAATTAAACTTTTTTTATAGAAAATTCGTTTTCTTTATTGAAAATCAATCTTTTTGTTTGAGAATTTAAATACTTGGTTAAAAATTTATGTATTTTTTAAAGAATTCATCTTTTTTGGTAGAAAATTAATGTTCATGATTGAAAAATCAATCTTTTTTTATTGAAAATGCAAGTGTTTGGTTGAAAATTTATCTCTTGGGTTAAAAATTTAACTATAATGTTGAAAATTTATCTTTTTTTAGTTGAATATGTAACTATTTGGTTAAAAATTAACTTATTTTATTGAAAATTAATTTTTTTTCTGGTTTGAAAATTCATCTGTTTTTCTAGAAATTTAATCTCTTTTGGTTGAAAATGTAATTTTTTGGTTTGAAAATTGATCTTTCTGGTTAAGGATTCAACTATTTTGTTGAAAATTCGTCCTTTTTGGGGAAATTCAACTGTTTTTGATTTACAATTATTTTTTTTCTATTTGAAATATCAAATATTACATTTTTTATTGAGAATTCATGTTTTTGGTTGAAATTTCGTTGTTTTTTCTGTTCAAACTTAATTTTGTTAACTTAAACTTGAACTATTCAATTTCTGGTTGAAAATTTATCTTTTTAGATAAAAATTAAACTATTTGGTTGGAAATTCATTTTTTTTTTGTTTAAAAATTAATCTGTTTTGGTAGAAAATTTCTTTTGGTTAAAAATGCAACTGTTTATTAGAAATTAATATTTTTTAGTTAAGGTTTAAACTATTTTGTTGGAAATTCGTCTTTTTGGTGGAATTAAATTTTTAATTAAATATTTAAATCTTTTAGTGGTTGAAATATCAACTATTACATTTTTTGCGGAGAATTAATCTTTTGAGGCTTAAAATTCAAGTACTTAGTTGTAAGTTGAACTACTTTCTTAAAAATTCATTTTTCTGGTTAAAAATTCATCTCTTGGGTTAAAAATTGAACTATTATCTGGAAAATTCATTTTTTTCATTAAAAATAAATTTTATTAACTGAAAATTTAACTATTTCATTGTTGGTTGAAAATTGATCTTTTTCAGTTGAAAATGTGACTGTTTGGTTAAAATATCAGCTATTTAGTTGAAAATTAAACCATTTGGTTCCAAATTCATTTATTTTGATGAAAATTCATTTTTTTTAAATATGTATCTGTTTTTTTTTAAAGAAATTTTATCTCTTTTGGTTGAAAATGTAACTGTTTAAAAACTCATTTGTTAAGGTTGAGGATTCAACTATATTATTGAAGATTCATTTTTTTTGCAGAATTCAACTGTTTTTTATTAAAATTTTTTTTTTTTAATTTGAAATAGAAACAATTAGTTTTTGTTTAGAATTCATCTTTTTTGGCTAAACCTCAATTACTTTGTTGAAAGTTAAACTACAGAATCATCTTGTAAAATCAATTATTGTTCAATTATAAATACTAAAACTACATTTAAATTTTCAAAATCATTAATCATCGGACAATTGGAAAATAGTGTAGGGGAGACAACCCTACAGTAGATAATGATTAATTAAAAGGACAAAAATACCTAAAATAATGTCTAATTTTAATTTATAAACACGTATAGACTACATAATAACATAATTAAATCAAATTAATTAATAATTATTTATTATTATAAATCATTTATTAATTATTCATGAATATTCGATTTAAAAAAAAAACCTAGAGGTACACGTGTGTTTGATAGGGTGACCTTCAGTCTGGAGTGATATACTGAGAGTATGTATACGTTTATACGCGGAAAAAATTTGAGCTGATTATTCAAGTGACGTAGAACGTCGTGACTAACATTATAAAGCTGACGTAACTCTCAAGATGAGTGAAACTCGTGAATTGACTTAACACACCCTCAAAATACTCGGATTTAACTGGTTGCTCTGGATTATCAAAAAAAAATATTAAAAAAATAAACAATTTTCTATGCAAATATCACGAGGGTCATATTCTATCTGTGTTATCTATCTGGGACACAAAGATAAAATAAATTATTTTCGGTCCAGAGAATTACAATTCTAATTTGAAACTGAGAAGCTTATAAAAGTATTATAATTTTGAATTTAATTGAATAATTAAATAATAATAATGAATAATCATTAAATAATTAAACTAAAGTCTAATTTATGATTTTCAAACCAAAATCACACATTTTCAAGAAACTGATTCAATTTTCCACCAAATAGTTGAAGTTTCAGCTAAAAAAGATAAATTTACAACCAAATATGGAATAATTGATATTTTAATAAAAAATGAGAATTTTTAGCGAAACAGTTGAATCCTCAACCAGAACGGATAATTTTTAACCAAACAGTTGCATTTTTAACAAAAAAAAAAGGTAAAATTTCTACAAAAGTAGATGAATTTTCACGCTAAAAAGGTGAATTCTCTACTAAACATATAAATGTTCAACCAAAAAGTTTATTTGAAACCAAACAGTTGAATTTTCTGTCAAATTAATAGAATCTTCAACCCCAAAAAATTAATTTTAAACAAAAGGGTGGAATTTTCTACAAAACAGCGGAATGTTCAACCAGAAAATATGAATTTTTAATAAAAAAGTTCATTTTCAACAAAAAATGGAATAGTTAGATTTTCAGTTCAAGAAATTAGTTATCGTTTCCATTTCTATTTTTTTTTTTTTTCATTAAATATTTGAATTTTGATGCCAAAAAGACGAATTTTCTACAAAACAGTTGAATTTTCAACAAAATAGTTAAATTTACAGTTAAAAAATTAATTTTCATTAAAAGGAAAATCGAATTCTCAACTAAAATTAAGAATTTTCAACAAAAAATGTAATAGTTGATATTGCAATAAAAAAATCTTTTAATTTAAATAAAAAACAGATAGATTTAACCAAGAAAAACGAATTCTAAATAAAATACTTGAATCCTCAACTAAAACAGAATAATATTCAACCAAACAGTTGCATTTTATCCAAAAAATTAATTTTCTACAAAAAATGACGAAGTTTCAATGAAGTACATACACTTTCAATAAAAAGTTAAATTTTCTACAAAATTGTTGAATTTCAACCTAACAGTTGAATTTTCAACAAAAAAAAAACTAATTTTAAACCAAATACTTGAATCCTCAACTAAAGCAGATCAATATTCACGCAAACTTTTGCATTTTTAACCAAAAAAATAATAATTTTCTTCCGAAAATAACGAATTTTCAACAAAGTACATAAATTTTCAACCAAATAGTTCAATTTTCTACAAAATTTTTGAATTCTCGAGCCGAAAATACTTATTTTCTACACAAAAATTGAATTTTAAAATGAAACAGAATTATTTTTAACCAGACAGTTGCATTCTTAACCAAAAAATTTAATTTCATACTAAAGAGATAATAAATTTTCAAGTCAAGAAGATGAATATTCAAAAAAATAGATCATTTTCAACAACAACAACAAATTTCTTAAACAAGGAAGAAAAAATGGAGATTAAAATGTTGAATTTTCAAGCAAAAAATACGAATTTTCTATAAAAAAAATAAAATTAAAAATAAAAAAAACGGTTGAATTTTCCATCTGAGAATATTAATTTTCAACAAAAAATTTAATTCTTAACCAATCAGTTGAATTTTCAACAAAATAGTTAATATTCAATCAAACTTTTGCATTTTTAACCAAAAAATTGATTATCCACCAAAAATGACGAATTTTCAATAAAATACATAACTTTTCAAACAAATAGTTGAAATTTTCTACCAAAATGTTGAATTTTGATAGCCGAAAATACGAATTTTCTACAAAACAGTTGAATTTTCTACAAAACAGTTGAATTTTCAACAAAATAGTTAAATTTGCAGTTAAAAAAATTATTTTTATTTTTAAAACACGAATTTTAAACAAAATACATGAATCTCCAACGAAAACAAATTAATATTCAACTAAAAAGTTCATTTTATCAAGAAAAAAAAATTTTTCTACCAAAAATGACGAATTTTTAACAAAGTACATAAATTTTCAACCAAATAGTTAAATTTTCTACGAAACTGTTGAATTTTCTACAAAAAAGTGGATTTTTCAACAAAAAAGTTAATTTTCAACAGAAACAAATTAATTTTTAACCAGACAGTTGCATTTAACCAAAAAATTTAATTTCTGCAAAAAGAGATGAATTTTCAAACCACAAGGATGAGTATTTGACAAAATAGTTGAATTTTCAATCAAACAAATTTTTACTCAAGAAGCATAAAAAATGTAATTTGAATTATTTAATTTTTATGCTAAACAGATGAATTTTCAACAAAGCAGCTGAATGTTCAACCTGAAAATATAAATGTTGAATAAAAAAGTTTATTTTCAACAAAATAGTTGTTGTTCAGCTAAAAAGGATCAATTTTCAACAAAAAATGGAATAGTTAAATTTGCAGTTCCATAAATTAATCATCAAAAGAAAAAATTTTAACAAAACAGTTAAATCTTCAACTTGTTGGACACTGAATTCGGAATTCTGAACAAAGAACAAAAGAATTTTTAACAAAGCAGTTCAACTTTAAACCAAGTTGTTGAATTTTCAAACAAAAAAATTTAATTCTTAACTAAAAGCGACCAATTAAAAGATAATATTTTAACAAAATAGTTTAATTTTCAACAAAATAATTAAAGTTTCAACCAAATTTTAGATTTTTCAATCGAACGTTTTTTCCCCATTATTATTATTTTTTTTTTTTTATTTTGGAATTAAAATCATAGTATTTTTGTTATTAAAAAATAGGCTCGCCTTTGGTAGATACATTCTCTAATTTAAAATTACTTTTGGTCAGGAGAATTACAATTCCGATTTAGAACTGAGAACTTTGGAGAAGAATTATAATTCTGAATTAAAAAATGGATTCTTTTGTTTGTAAATTAGCTTCTTCTAAAACAGAATTAAAGTTATTTTCCAAAATTCCCGTTCATTTTTAACTCCAAAAAATGTATTTTCAACAAAACAGTTGAATTTTCTACAAAACAGCTGAATGTTGAACCTGAAAATATGAATTTTTAATAAAAAAAGTTGATTTTCAATAAAGAAGATGATCTTTAATAAAATAATTGATTTTTCAAGTAAAACCGATCAATTTTCAACCAAAAATGGAATAGTTAAATTTTCAATTCAAGAAAATTAATTATCAAGAAAAAAAATATAATTTTAACAAAACGTCTTCAACTAGTTGATGATTGAATTCAGAATTCTTAACAAAGAACAAAAGAACTTTTAACAAAGAACAAAAGAATTTTTAACAAAGCAGTTCAACTTTAAACCAAGTAGTTGAATTTAAAAAAAATGAATTCATAACTGAAAACAAGCAATTTTCAGCCAAAAATAGAACAGTTAAATTTTTACTCATGAAAATTAATTTTCAAAACATCATCTTTCAACCGAATAGTTGAATTTTTCACCAAAAAGATGACATTTTAACAAAATAGTTGATTTTTCAACAAAATAATTAAAGTTTTAACCAAATTGCAGATTTTTCAAACAAAAGTTTTTTTCATTAATATTATTATTATTACTTTAAATTTCGGAATTTAAATCATACTATTTTTATGAAACAAAATATTCCCACCTTCTGTAGAAACGTTCTCAAATGTTTATAAACCCCAAACTTTAAATTTTTTTTTAAAATTACTGTTGTTCCAACAAAATAACTTTTAACAAAGTAGTTCAACTTTTAAACAATTACTTGAATTTTCATCCAAAAAGGTAAACTTGAAACAAAAATGGAAGTTAAATTGTCAGTTAAAAAATTTATTTTAAATTAAAAATACTTATTTTCAACAAACTAGTTTAATTTCAACCAAAAACGGAAGTTACATTTTCAGTTAAAAAAAAAATCATTTTCAACCAAAACTACGAATATTCAATGAAATAGTTAAATTTTTAACTGCAAATATAAATTTTTAACTAAAATCATGAATCTACAACGAAAAAAAATAACTTTGAACAAAGTAGTTCAACATTCAACCAAGCATTTGAATTTTTAACAAAAAATGTAATAGTTTATATTTCAACCAACAATTTTTTTTATATTTAATTGGAAACAGCTAATTCTATTTTTTTTTTTAATTAATTTTCAACCAAGCAGTTGCTAAAAGGGACAATTTTAAAAAACAAAGAGACAAGCAAGGACAATATTTTTTATAATTGATAAAAATTTATATCTTAAGTTCAGAACCTAAAATTGTTTAAGAATTATGAAACTTCCAAATCTAATAATTACTGTTTAAAAATGTCAATTTCCAGTTTAAAAAATCGCGAAAACAAACCCGAAAAATGTGAATGCTAAAAAAGATTTAATCTTTAAAATATAATATTTTTAGATTAAAAATACCAATTTCCGGTGTACAACGCTAACATAGCCTAAAATTGTTGAAAATTGAAAGTCTTGATGATGGTTTCTGTTCAAAAATGCTAATTTCCAGTGAAAAAATATACAACCTAAATTTTTTTTGGAATCTGTAGTCTTTTTTTTAAACTTTATGATTTTATAACAAAAAATTTTTATCATACTAATTTTCAGTGGAACGCACGAACATAAAACATGTACAACATTTTCAATTCATTTTAACTCCCTTTTTCCAAAATTTGGAAGAGGGAAGTTTCCAATTTTGATAAATTTTAACTTGCAGAAAAAAATAATTTTTAAAACCCCTTTTAATAAATCAGAATTAAAATTATTTTCCGAATTTTGGAAAACGAAAGTTTCAAATTGTCTCGAATTCTCACTTCAAACAAATTGTTTTTTTTTAATTCCCTTGTAAATTAAAATAATAATTCTTATAGAAAATTCCATGCCCTACAATAAAAATTATAATTCTTTGTGGAAATTGCCTTTTGTAAAGCCAAAATTATAATTCTTTACGAAATTCCCGGTAGAAAAGTCAAAATTATAAATCTTTTAGGGGAATTCCCTGGCCCGATTATTAAAATTATATTTCCTTTTCGAAATTCCCTGTCCCAAACTCAAAATTATATTTCTTTACTGAAATTTCAAATCGTAACCTAAAATTATAAATTTTTTCTAAATTTCCCTGTTCAAAGTCAGGATAACTTTAATTCTTCACGTGAATTTGTTTAGATTTATTTTATTTATTCCCTGAGCCAAGTCAAAATTATAAATCCTTCGAAAAGTCTCAAAGTCGAAATTGTAATTATTTATATAAAATAAAAAAGATATTTTAATTTTAAATAAAAAACAGTTGAATTAAGGTACATAGTTATCGTTAAAAAAATCTGATGTCTGAAAAAAATGTTTTTTTCTATGACTTTAAGAATCAAAATAGTATTACTGAGGATGTAATTTCAAATAAATAACATTACTTTTATTGGAAAAATTCTAAAACTTACAGGAAAAATATATTTTAGTAATGTTTTTTGCGATTGAATGTTTTCTTAACATCGCTTCTTACCAATTTTTTAAAAATGGTTTAATTTTAATAATAATTTATAGTTTTAATTTTCGGGAAAAACATTCTCTACAACTCCACTGTTTCTAATTTTAAAAGCGAATTTTTCCATGGCTGAAATCGTTAAAACAATTCTCTTTAAAGAAAGTTAATATTTTAATTTAAAAAAATACTAAATAAAATTTAACAATTCAAGCAGTTTTAAAAAATTGGTAAGAAGCGATAGTAAGAAAAAAATCCAATTAGATACAAAACTATTGTTGAAATAATTATTTTTTGTAAGTTTTAAAATTTTTTCATAAAAAATCGTATTTTTTCTTTCGTAAGACATGCCTGATAATATTATTTCAATTTATAAATCATAGAAAACTTTTGCTTCCCCTGAGACCTGATTTTTGGCACAACTACCTTAAACCAAAAAAGACGAATTTTCAACAAAATATTTAAATCCTCAACCAAAACAGATTAATTTTCAACTAAACCGTTACATTTTTTACCAAAAAGATGCAATTTCTACCAAAAGAGATGAATTTTCAACCAAGAAAGATTTTTCAGTCAAGAAAGAAAATAATGTCAACCAAATTATTTAACTGTCAAGCTAAAAATAAAATGTTAGCACAATTTTAGATAAAAAAAAAATCTCAAGTTAAATGAATTTTCAAGGTTCATCAGTAACGAAATCAAAAGTTCAGACAATTTCTGATAAAGAAATTGCCATCTGGAATGGAAAGCTGCAAAAGAAAAAGATAAATTCTTATCAGCTATGTTATCGTTCGTATGAATGCATCTTTTGGATTTTAAACCTGTTTAATCTTAAGTGCCTTTAAAATCACTCGTGTTTCATAATTCGCAGCTCGGATCGACTAAAAGGCTTAAAAAGTTCGAATTTTCAAATATTATTTGCATAATCAAAATAAACTTTAAAGTTATAAAAAAAATTTAATAATAGGCATTCAGCTTAAAAGATTCCAAACCTGGGCTTAAAATATTTCTTTCACTTTAAAATTGAAATGACTCAAAATTAAGGGTTTAAATTTGAGACAGTAAAATTCAAATATGAAATCATTCCTTTTTTAATAATTGATTTTGAAATTAATCGAGATTAAACTTTTCAATTAAAAAATCTCTAAAGGCTTGCAATTTGAAAAAATTAAAACTTTAATTACTGTTAATCAAAAAATATTAATTACAAACCTTTAATGAGAAATTATTCCATTTTTAATGTTCTCAGTTAAAGTAGTACAGTCTTTTCTAGTTTTGAATTTCTATTTTAAAACTCTCATTGTGATTAAAATTAAAAAAAAAGTATTGAAAACGAGCTATTGATTTTCATGATAATGCATTAATCCCGCTTCTGAAAATTGTAGCAATTTTGTCAACATTTGATATTGTATCAATTGAATCTGTTTGTAAAACATTAGATCTTTATTTCCTTTGAAGCCATTATCATGAAATTATCGAAGTAGGTTGTGTTATATAAATTGTCTGTGGAGTAAATGAAATTATGACCGATGTTGATATACACAATTACAAAAGGAAAAAATTTATCTTCACTTTAATCTTCGTAAACAAAGACAAGTCTATAAATCTTTCGAAAGTAAGCGTTTTAATATTGCAAAATGTAGTTCCGGAAGAAATCGAATTAGACTTTTTCAATATTATTCAAACAGAAACACAAGTTTATTCATTTTGGGGTCATCAAATAAATCAATATGTAAATTCTTAACAAACAAATCCATATCCTCAAAGTATCTTAGAAAGAAAATAAATATTTATTTAATCTAAAAACCATTTGCAATGTTTAAATAAAATTAATGCAATTTTAACAACAAAATATTTGAATTTTCAAAGAAAAAAAAATTAATTTTCTGACAAAAGAGATGAATTTTCAAGGAAAGAGTTTGGTTTTCGAGTTAAAAGTCGAACGGTTTAGAAAACTGTTAACTTTTAAACGCGAAAAGATGAATGTTTAATAAAAAAGAAATTAAAAATGAAATAATTATCAACCAAAAAAGATGATTTTTCAACCAAATAATTTAATTTTATAACACAGTAGCATTTACAAACAAATAGTTGAAGTTTCAAGAAAATAAGACGATTAAAAAAAGTCGAATTTTTAAATATGAATTTTCAACCTACAGAGATCTATTTTCAACCAAACAGTTGAATTTTGAACAAAAAATGGAATAGTTAAATTTTCAGTAAAAAAATCGGTTTTCAGCAAAAAAAAAAAATTTCAAACGAATAGTTAAACTTTCAACTAATAAACAAAATTTATAACAAAGTATTTGAATTTTCAACTAAAAGCGATCAATATTCCATACAAAATGTAAGGCAACATTTCAGATGAAAAAATTAATTTTTAAAAACAAATTTTCAACTAATAAAATAAATTTTTTTAAAAGCAATTCAACTTTCTACCTAGAAGATTAATTTTTTACCAAAAAAGAAGAATTTTCAACAAAAAAGCGATCAAATTTCAATCAAAAATGGAAGTTAAATTTTCAATAAAAAAATTAATTTTCATTTTTAAAAAATCGAATTTTCAACAAAAAAATTACATTTTTAAACAAAAATATGCATGTTCAAATACAATGATGAATCCTTAACAAACAAAAAATTAATTTTAACAAGTTGAATTTTCAAGCCAAAATGGTGAATTTTCTACAAAAATTTTCAACGCGAAAATATGAATTTTCAGCTAAAACAACAAAGTTTCAACCGAAAATGGAATAGTTTAATTTTCAGGTATAAAAATCGATTTTCAGCAAAAAAAATTGAAACGAAATAGTTAAATTTTTAAACAAAAATATTACTTTTCAAATTCAACGATGAAACAAAAAATTAATTTTTAAGAAAAAAGTTAAATTTTCAACCAAAAAGATGAATTTTCAACTAAAAGTGATTACTTTTCCACCAAAAATGGAAGCCAAAATTTCAGTAAAAAAAATCAGTTTTTATCAACAAACAAAAAAAAAACAAATTTGCAATTAAAGAGATGAAGTTTTACACTAATAAAATGGATTCTTAACAAAGTAGTTTAACTTTCAAACAAGAAGATTAATTTTTTATCCAAGCCGAATTTTCAACCAAAAATGGAATACTTAAATTTTCAATAAAAAAAATCCATTTCCAGCAGAAAAAAAAATTTCAACAAGATAGTCAAATTATCAAAAATAAATCTTGAACAAAATAGTTGAATTGTCAACCAAACCAGATGAATTATTAACGAAAAAAATTAATTTTCCATCAAAAAAGACAAATTTTCAACCAAAAAGACAATTTTCAACTAAAGAGATGAATTTTCAACTAATGAAACGAATTTTCAACAAAATAGTTAAGCTTGCCAAGAAAAATATGGATTTTCAAACACAATGATGAATCTTCAACAAAAAATGAATTTTGAACAAAATAATTGAATTTTCAACAAAAAAAAGGCAAATTCTAAACTAAAAAGATTAATTTTCTACCAAAAAGATGAATTTTAAACAAACTACATGAATTTTCAACTAAAAAAATTAATAAATTTTCAAGCCAAAAATGTGAATTTTCTACAAAAAAGTTGAGTTTTCAAACCGTAAATGTGAATTTTCTACAAAAATTGTCAACCCGAAAATATGAATTTTCAGCTAAAACAACAAAGTTTCAACCGAAAAAGGAATAGTTTAATTTGCAGGTATAAAAATCGATTTTAGCAAGAAAATTGAAACGAAATAGTTAAATTTTTAAACAAAAATATGACTTTTCAAATACAACGATGAAACAAAAAATTAATTTTTAAGAAAAAAGTTAAATTTTCAACCAAAAAGATTAATTTTCAACTAAAAGCGATTACTTTTCCACCAAAAATGGAAGCCAAAATTTCAGTTAAAAAAATTAGTTCTTATCAACAAACAAAAAAAAAACAAATTTGCAATTAAAGAGATGAAGATTAAACTACTAAAATGGATTTTCAACAAAGTAGTTTAACTTTTAAACAAGATTAATTTTTTATCCAAGCAGAATTTTCAACCAAAAATGGAATACTTAAATTTTCAATAAAAAAAATCAATTTTCAGCAAAAAAAAAAAAAAATTTCAACAAGATAGTCAAATTATCAAAAATAAATCGAACAAAATAGTTGAATTGTCAACCAAACCAGATGAATTTTCAACGAAAAAAATTAATTTTCCATCAAAAAAAGACAAATTTTCAACCAAAACGTCAATTTTCAACTAAAGAGACGAATTTTCAACTAATGAAATGAATTTTCAACAAAATAGTTAAATTTCCCAAAAAAATATGGATTTTCAAAAACAATGATGAATTTTCAACAAAAAATGAATTTTGAACAAAATAATTGAATTTTCAACCAAAAAATAAAATTCTAGACCAAAAAGATGAATTTTCTACCAAAAAGACGAATTTTAAACCAGCTACATGAATTTTTAACTAAAAAAATTAATAAATTTTCAACCAAAAATAGAACAGTGAATTTTCAAGGCAAAACGTTGAGTTTTCAACCCGAAAATGTGAATTTTCCAAGTAAAAACAATCAAGTGTCAACCGAAAATGGAATAGTTAAATTTTCAGTTAAAAAAAATGAATTTTCAGCAAAAAAAAAACAAATGATCAACCAAAAAGTTAAACTTTCAAATAAAAATATGAATTTTGAAATACAATCATGAATCTTCAACAAAAAATGAATTTTGAACAAAATAGATTAATTGTCAACGAAGCCAGATGAATTTTCAAAGAAAATAATTAATTTTCTATCAAAAAAGACGAATTTTCAACTAAAAAGTTAGTTTTCAACCGAATAGTTAAATATTCAACCAAGGACATAAATTTTGCAACTAATAAAATGAACTGTTAACAAAGTAGTTGAATTTTCAACAAAAAGTATGAATTTTCAACAAAAAGCGATCAATTTTCCACCATAAATGAAAGCCAAAATTACGGTTCAAAAAATTATTTTTTAACAACAAGAAAACAATTTTCAACAAAATAGTCAAATTTTCAACTACAGTGATGAATTTTCAAACGAATACAATTAATTTTTAAGAAAGTAATTCAACTTTCAACCAAAAAGATGTATATTTTTACCGAAAAAAGACGAATTTTTAAACAAAAAACGATCCATTTTCAACCAAAAATGAAATGTAGACTTTCAAATACAATGATGAATCTTCAACAAACAATTAATTTTGAACAAAATAGTTGAATTTTCAACCAAAATAGGCAAATTCGAAACCAAAAAAATGGATTTTAAACCAACTACATAAATTTTCAACTAAAAAAATATTCGAATTTTCAAGCCAAAAATGTGAATTTCCTACAAAAAAAAGGTGAATTTTCAACCCGAAAATGTGAACTTTCAAATAACAACAATCAAATTTCAACCGGAAATGGAGTAATTAAATTTTAAAACAAAAATATGAATTTTTAAATACAATAATGAATCTTCAACAAAAAATGAATTTTTAACAAAATAGCTGAATTTTTATCAAAAAAAGATGAATTTTCAACGAAAAAGTTAATTTCCAACTAAATAGTTAAACATTTAACCAAATAGATGATTTTTCAATAAAATAGTCAACATTTCAAACAAAAATATGCACTTTCAAATACAATGATTAATCTTTAACAAACAAAAAATAATTTGTGACAAAATAGTAGAATTTTCAACCAAAAAAGATGAATTTTCACCAAAGAAAAACGAATTTTCAAGCCAAAAAGTTGAATTTTCTACAAAACAGTTGAGTTTTCAAACCGAAAAAATGGAATAATTAAATTTTTAGTTCAAAAAACGAATTTTCAAACCAAAACATGAAGTTGCAAGAAAATAGTTCAATTCTCAATCAATTAGTTAAATTTTTAACAAAGAAGAACGAATTTTCAATAAAATATTTCAATTTTTAACCTATAAAATGAATTTTTAATCAAGAATTTTAAAAAGTTAACTTTCAACCAAAAATAGTTGGATTTTATTATTGGGTTGTATTAATTCAGTTCGCATTTTAGCGAAAAAAGGAGAAAGTTTTTTGAAAACAGGTGAAAAAATAGGAATTCTTTAAATAAGGAAATGACTGTAAAGCCTGTAAATATAAAAATTGAGCAAACACATCCAATCCACTGTAAAAATTAGTCATTGACATGAATTCAGTGCCAAATTCGCACTTTCAACTCTATTTGCGCAATAAAAGAACGTCGTAATAATTCATAAATTTTTAAGAAAATAAAAAACCGATTAAAATAAAGTCAATATTTATTTACTCTCGATAAAAAGAATGTATAAAACTATCGAAAAATCAGAATCTAAATTTAAAATTCAAGGCTCTATTTCTAGTTAAATTTTTAAATTGAACAAACACAAACAATCCATTGTAAAAATAGTCATTGACATAAATTCAGAATCTCAAGATCGCACTTTCAATTCAATTTGCGCAATAAACAGTGCCGTAATAATTTAGAAAATCATTATAAAACAATAAAAAAAAGTATCGAATGAAGGAAAATCAATATTTACTCACTCTCAACAAACAAATTTACGAAACAATCGGAAAATCATTTAAAAATCCAAAATTTCTTCTAGAAAAATTTTCAAAATCTAAATTTAAAATCGAGAGCTCAAAATCCATTGTAAAAATAGTCACTGGCATAAATTCAGTGTCCCAAGATCGCACTTTCAACCAGATTTGCGCAAGTGTCGTAATAATTTGGAAAATTATTATAAAAGGGAAAGTTCGTGCACATTTCGAATCATACATTTACCTCTTTCAGTTAAAATTTAAAACTAATCTCCTAAAAATATGAACAAAGGAAAGTGTTCGCCGGAACAATCTCGCGAGAACTAAATTTGACAATTCGCGAATGTTTACGAACATTTTCACACGCTTTTGATCCTTCTGGAAAGAAATATAAAGGAAATTCCCAGAAGGAAAAATGGAGTAGGAAGGTAGCTATTGTTGATGGGATTTTGGAGCGATACTAAAACACTGATTACGTTCGTTTCGGAGCAGATTTACGATTTATTTTAACGCTATCTTAAAGTTTACTCACCCTATTTTTCCGACACATTGTTGATTTTTTGACAAAAGCTCCCATAACTACGAAACTATCAATTTTCGAAACCACAGCTGTGCAAAGTAGCAAGCTGCCCGACCACAAAACGACCACAATCACAATGGCGATGAGTCGATGACCAAGGACTGCCAGGCAGATGGAGCTTTAAGCAAGTTGCCAACTTAAATCACTGCGCATGCGTCGCACCAGAAGCCTGATTGGATGTTGATTGCGCGCTTATTTGAAATGATTAAATATGTAGGATAATTTTTAATAATATGAGATTGCTGAAATTTAAATATCGTGCTTTTAAAAAAAGAAATCAGCTTTAGTATTCTTTTTAAAAAAAGTTTCTTACCTCACTTACTCACTTCCTGCCATGGAAATTAAATCATATTTTGTACTCACTCTAATTCTCATTGATTAATAAATAAGTTAGAAGACAAATCTTGTAAAATCTGAGCATTAGTAATCCTACAAATATGCAAATCAATTTTTCACAATATATCATAATTATAAGGTAGGAAAAAATATAATTAATTATTTAGAATTTAGATTGGTGACAAAAATTCTCTATTCCTCTGATTTTAAAATCAATAATTTATTTATAAAGCGTAAAATCACATAAAAAATATACCTCGCACTCTAAAACACTATTTTGTGATCTGGACATTAATTTAGTTGTATTAGACAATAATTATTTGTTATAAAAAATTGATTTACATATTTAATAAATTTAAAAAGGTGCGCCATACACTGCCAATGAGAATGCAGATTCGACGCATGCGCAGTAGAGTTTATGAACAGCTGCTCTGCGCATTGGAGTTTTCAATTTAAAAAATAGAAATAGTTCAATTTTCAGTGCAAAGAATTAATTTGTAAGAAAAAAATGCATCTTTAACAACAGACTTTAATTTTCAACCAAGAGAAATAAATTTGAACAGAACAAAAAAAAAAATAATTTTTAACTTGAATAGTTGAAATTTCAACCAAAAAGATCAAATTTCAACTAAGAAGATTAATTTTCTATCAAAAAAGTCGAATTTTCTACTAAAAAATATCAATTTTCCACCCAAAACAGAATTGTTGAATTTTCAATTTAAAAAAAAAACATTTTAACCAAATTAAAGCTAATTTTCAACAAAATAGTTCAATTTTTAACTAGTGGTGAATTTTCGTTTATAATTGTAAATCTTGAACAAAAAAAAATAATTATTTTCTACGAGAAATAACGAATTTTTAACAAAAAATTTGAATTTTCTAATAAAAAAAAAATAATTTTCAACCAAAAATAGAAATAATTACATTTTTAGTGTAACTTTAAACAAACAAACAAAAAGTATTTTTCATGTAAAAGTCAAATTCTCAACAAAATAGATCAATTATTTTAAAAATAGTGGATTTTTCAACAACAAAAAATTCATTTTCTACCAAAAAAGTCAAATTTTCAACAAAATACATGCATTTTCAACTAAAAAACATCATTTTTCAACCAAAAATAGGAATAGTTAAATTTTCAGTGAAAAAAAATTAATTTGCAACCAAAAAAAAGTGAAATAAATTTCAACCAAAAAAAAAAAATTAATTTTCAACTGGAATAGTTGAAATTTAATTAAATAGATGAAATTTTAACTAAAAAAATTAATTATTTGCCGAAAAAGTAGAATTTTCAACAAAATACATGAATTTTTCAAACCAATAGTTGAATGTTCAACTAAAAAAAAAACAATTTTCCACCCAAAACAGAATAGTTGAATTTGCAATTAAAAAAAAAAATTTAATTTTCAACTAAGAAAATTTTTTAGTTAAATTTTTAGTGTAACTTTCAACAAACAAACAAAAAGGATTTTTCATGTAAAAGTCAAATTTTCAACAAAATAGATCAATTATTTTTAAAATAGTGGATTTTTCAACAACAAAAAATTAATTTTTTACCAAAAAAGTCAAATTTTCAACAAAATACATGAATTTTCAAGTAAAAAAACATCAATCTTTAACCAAAATAGAAATAGTTAAATTTCCAGTGAAAAAAATTAATTAAAAACCAAAAAAATATTGAGTTTTCAACAAAAAATAGTTAAATTTCTGAATTTTCAATTAAATGTTTAGTGTAACTATCAACAAATAAACAAAAAGGATTTTTATATAAAAGTCAGATTTTTAACAAAATACATGAATTACTAAAAAATAGTGGATTTTTTAACAAACAAAAAATTAATTTTCCACCAAAAAGATCAAATTTTTAACAAAATACATGAATTTTCAACTATGAAAGTTTATTTTTCAACCAAAAATAGAAATAGTTAAATTTTTAGTGAAAAAAAATTAATTTGCAACCAAAAAAAAAAAGTGCAATAAATTTAAACAAAAAAAAAAATTAATTTTAAACTGGAATTGTTGAAATTTAATTAAAAAGATGAAATTTCAACTAAGAAGATTAATTTTTCATCGAAAAAGTCGAATTTTCCAAAAAATAGTTAAATGTTTTTAAACTAAAAAAGATCAATTTTCCACCCAAAACAGAATAGTTGAATTTTCAATTTAAAAAAAAAATAATAATTTTTAACCAAATTAAAGCTAATTTTGAACAAAATTATTAAATTTTTAACCAGTGGTGAATTTTTATTTAAAATTGTGAATCTTCAACAAAAAAATTAATTTTCAACAAAAGAGTTTAATTGTCAACTGAGAAAAATTTTTTAGTCAAAAAAAAGGTGACATCCAAACTGTTTAATTATCAGACAAAAATATGTTTTTCAACGAAAATTAATTATTTTCTAAGAAAAATAACGAATTTTTAACAAAAGACATGAATTTTCTACTAAAAAAGATTAATTTGTAACCAAAAATAGAAATAATTAAATTTTCAGTGTAACTTTCAACAAACAAACAAAAAGGATTTTTCATGTAAAAGTCAAATTTTCAACAAAATAGATAAATTATTTTTAAAATAGTGGATTTTTCAACAACAAAAAATTAATTTTCTACCAAAATAGTCAAATTTTCAACAAAATACATGAATTTTCAAGTAAAAAACATCAATCTTTAACCAAAATAGAAATGGT